>JAGVSQ010005430.1:0-17741 GCA_022683975.1 Rhyacophila evoluta
AGTATTTTTAAATTTCTCATTTTTATTTAAATTCCAAATATTTTCAAACATGCCCAAATTTATAGTCAATTTAAGTCCGATAGATTCACAAATATACGAAGTATACAACTGAACCTTGTTGGCGATCGATTTTAACTAATTTATATGAAATGTGGTTATGAAATATTTTAAGCCTAGGTACGTAGATAAAAAATCTTACCGCCTATTGTAATGCTCTATGGTTTAAGTAGTTGGTCGATCACCGGTCTTTGCGAAAAATTACACGTTGAGACAATGTTCATATTGTGAATTTTTATAGTTATGTTGCATGCTTATATCGTAGTGTACGTTTGCAATAAGGGTGAGATAATAATGAGATTGTGAAATAAAAAGGCTGATTTAATTTGTATTAATATAAAAAGGATTACGCATTCGGCAAAGGTCATGCCGCGAACTGAGAGTCCAGTATACATTTAAAAATGCGACCATTCATCTTGCCCTGGCGAAATCCAGAACAGGCGGCCGGCCAAGGCGAATAAATAAACAAACACAAAAGATAAAGCAAACATAAAAAATAAAGACAAAAACGCAATTCGGTTCTGATGGCAAGATAACCAATGGGTCTTATAATATGCAAATGGGAACGAATCTCTCTCGGGTGCTCTCGGAATCACCAATCAGCTGATACATCGCATCCCGAATTTATCCATTGTATTTGTTCAGTTAGTGACGCATATTGCGTTTGTATTTTCTCTCCCGTGAATGACAGTATCATTTACGCCCGTGCCTATCTTTATTGCAAATCTAAATTTATTGACTTGCCATTTACTCTGCAGTGTCCGGTATACATAAACAATTAATTATTCTGGAATCCATATATTTGTTAATATCAATCGAATAACTTTTTTGTTTTTATTATTGTTAACATTAATAATACAAATAAATTAGCTACACTAGGGTTTATCAAACTATATGCCGGGGAATACCAGTGTTCCGCGATAATTTGGAAAGGCTTTATACACTCCAACACATTTAAAGGTTAATATTTTTGACTAATGGCGCTTGATGGAAATTGATTTTAAATTCTAAATTATTTAAAACTGGTAAACTTCCATATGTGCTCGTATATGGAAGTTCACCAGTTTAAATAAATTAACATTTAAAGGTCTTCGAATTAATAAGAGTTACCCAAGCTGAAAATTAATTAAGTGTTCCGTTAAAATTTCCGGGTTTGCGAAGTGTTTGAAATTGCCGTTTTTTGTTTTATAAATGGATGAATTTTTATTTCCTTTTCACTACAAAATATTATTTATAATTCGTAAATTTGATATAACACAATCATCGAAGGATTGATTGTAACTCAAATTTTCAAATTCTTTCCTAAAAAAAATTTTTTAGATATGAGAGGCCCAAAACCAAAATTGCCACTGTCCATATCAAAATAATTAAAATCATACTGTAATAATTTTAAATATATTAATGTCTGCATTATCGTATATAATATTGATAACGGTTTATTAACATTTAATTTTATATATTTATATTTATTAGAATAACTAACTGGAATGACACAATTGAATTTATTTGATTTCACACGATATTTCTTTGGTGGACAGTGGCGTTATGGCGTTATGCTTTTTAACCCCTCATATGATGTTATAGTGATGGACGATATGTACAGATTAAAATATTAAAAATATTAAATTACTCGTTGTACTTGATATGCACTCGTTAGTTACAGAGTGGAATCACGTTATAGTTCAAAACGGCTGTTAAGTTTTTAATTTATCATACATTTACGTGTATTTATATCCACCTAACTAATATACCGATGGTTTTATGACTTATAATTTTTGTAAAAAAGGTTGTGATCATTTAGAAACCACCAGATAATTATTTAAATAATATTCGTGTTTCGATAAAGATGTTTTTATTTACCTCGGTTCGAGTTTATAGCATTGCATTATCGTACTGTATTTTTTTGTGGATTTTAGCGGTTTGTAAAGCATCGCCATCTTAGATTGCATGGTGGCTATCTCTATGTGATTTCGAGTAGTGTTTAACAGTTGAAAAATGAAGTGAACGATCAAACTGATACAATAAAATTATTATCTGCCCCGGCGATTTCGCTGGGGGAGAACGGACGATTTAATTTATTTTTATTGCGTCTCATATATTCATTTATATGACATGCAGCCGTACATTACCTTCCGTGGTTTGGTTACGTTTTGTTTTTACGACCGTACTAATAATGTGAAAAAAAAATATTCAAAGCAAACAAACTGTCAGAGAGATAAAAAAAAAACGTCGAGATTTATATGCGTATAGTAAAATTCATTAATGAGAACCTACCTAGCCGCCCACATAATAAATTTCAAATGGGATTTTTCTAATAGGGTGTTATAAATTAATAAAAATGGCCATAAACACACCATCAACGCCATTATCAGAAGTTATCGATCAAACTCTGGATTAAGGCTTCCTCGATTACATTGTTCTATGCAAAGAGTTTCGAGAATATTATTACAACAACTTCAAAGTATTTCTTATTCTATATTGAATTGAATTATTAAGTCGTTTTCAAAGTTTGTGATTTTTTTAATCCGAATATTGTCCGTCAATTTTGCAAGAATACGTAACTAAAGAAAAGTTTTATTTTTTGCAATCTCTTGTATCATTTGCACATACGTTAGGTGTTCATATTGTGGGGCGATACAAAGATGTGCTAATAATACAAGAAATCGAGTTAACTTAAGCCAAACAAACGAGTTACGTGTTCTTGCGGCATTAACGACGATATTTCTTTCAATATTGTTTATTTACAGTCGAAAGTCGTCAGCTAATTGTTTCACCTATTAAACATTGACGTCCTGGCTTTAAATAAACGTTAAAAACATTTGAATGGTTGTCTAACTTCGTCTTGAAACTAGCACTGCAATTTTCCCAGTAAAGAAGATGCAAATCAAGACTTCACTGTTTGATGAGTTGGTGGTGCCGCACTGGATAGGGACAGATGGAGTGAGCTGTTGCTGAAAGATATTACTATCGTATCGTGCTTATTATGATACATTTTTAAAATTAAATCTCAAAACTCTTTAAAGTTGTAGTTTATTCTCAATATTATAAATGAAGCTTCGTTATTATAATTGCAAAGAATGTATTCAAAAGAAAGCAACGAAAACACGATTGTAAATTGTAATGTGAGCATATAGAGTAATTATTATTATCATAAAATAGCCTTTCGCTAGAAAACAGCCATTACAAAATTAATATAATAATCTTAATAGTATTCCTGCAATAAATGTCCAATTATTATCGGGATTTGAATTGAAAGCCTCTTAATTGAAGTAAATTGTAACATAATTTCTCTATGGTCGATGTTATAAGCACGCAGACATTGCATTCTTGAATGCATAATGCGGATTCCACGGACACAATGTGTAAACAACTAGATAGAATATCTCGGCACTTTAATTACATCTGTACTACAATCTTTATTTGATAAGTCCGGTAAGTGGAAATACCAATTTTATATATTAATATTACACATTTGCTAAACAGAAGCTATATCGGAAAGGCGGTGTTTTATACATAAATTGTTATGGGTAATAATCCGGTTTTAGATGCTAGTCTGCAAAGGGGTGCATACGCTGGTTATCTATATTATAAATCAGAAAATACATGTGTGTGGCTGTCTGTCACAAGAATTCTTCCCAAAAGATGAACACATGAACGACATGAAATTTTCACGTTATTTTGACTGCTATTTTTAGGTCAACTGTTTTACTCTTAACTTTTAAAATCACTATCGAAGGTAACCAATATTGTATACAGCCAAGTATTGAAATACATTTTAAATAAAATAAATTTGGACAAAGTATACATTTAAAACTATCCCAGGTTAGGTTAAGTTAGATTAGCGTTAAATAAAACAATTTACTTCAACTACACACAGAGCAAAATCTGAAAATGCAGGACTGGATGCCCATTGGTTTGAGAAATTATCTGAAAAACAATTCTTGTGAAAAATAATCTGTCAAGACGTCTTCACACTGCGGACATCCATATACTCCACTCTCGGAGTTGATATCTTCACACTGTGTAGATCCATATGCTCCAATTTGGGAGCGAATATGATTTTAAAAAAAATAATATAGTATAACATATGATTGCTGGGTAATTTGACGACATCGTTCATCAGCGATTCAGTTGCTGACTCATACGATGGAAATGCATATAATTGCAACCTCTGCCTACAGAATAGTATGAAATATTTAAAATAATAATAAACTTAAGAAATGCTACTGAGAAATGAACACAAAATCTTTGTTCAATGCTTTACTGTCGTATGTTACGAGATGAGAGCTACAGTCACAAATTATGTTAAAATTTCAAGTGTCATAAAATCACAACGCGATGTTTTGTTTCAGCTCATACTGCAAGTTTGAAATATACGTACCAAACGAATTCCCACAACCCACAGTATATCATTAATAACATTGAAAATTCAAACAAACAGTCAATATCGTATTAAAATATATTTAATATCACTCCACAGCGGATAAGTTTAATAAATCAAATAAATGTTAAACAATTTTAAAGTCTTTTTTATTGCAGGAAAACTTCCGAGTTTGAGTAAGTAGAATCGAAGTATGCAATAAACATTTATTTACATAGTTGATAGTTTAAAATTCTCAGACAAAAATAAGACGAATGGAAGCTTAGACTATAGACAAATCTATCTATGGTTGAATATAACAAATAAGTTGAACGTTTTGTAAAGTCGTATTAAATTCATTACTGGTTTATCATTTTATTACATCAAGATTATTAAATTACATTTGCTCCCTTACTCTCACACTAATAGTACTATTTGTATACCCAGTAAATACGTAGTGAGGATGGGCGTTTCAATGTCGGAGTTTGCGAATTCGAGCCCCACGTATGCTATAGATTTAAAATTTTCAAAGATGCTGGACTGGATGCCTAACTGGACTGGAAATGGATGTTAATTGATTCTCTTCAAAAGAATTATGTCAAAATAAGTCGCCAGAAATCGATATATTCCACTTTTGGAATGGACATCTACAAAATGTGAAGATGACGTTTGAGTTTCGGAACAGGTGTGGTAAATAAAGTATTTACCAAAATATATTAAGTATTTTGTGATATTTTTATTTAATCTGTACTAGTGGGTGTAAATTCATAATTTACTGAAAAAAAAACATTGTAATTGGACACTTTAAGAAAACTATGATCTATGTATAACACACATTGTGTAATATTTTAGTAGACACGAGAATGTATTTTTTGGTTGCCGTAAGCATTAATTCGTGATGGTTCGGGTACAATTAGTGTATAAATATAATATTATACAATACTACTATCGTCTCAATATCGTAGCAAATGTGCTTGTATTTTGTTAAAGGCTTCAATGCACGCGTATAATAATGATTTAGGGATGTTTTCGCGTAAGGTATATAATAATACTTGAGAATTCCGGAAATAGCAGAACTAAAGATCTTTGAATATAAAAATGTGACAAAAAATGTACGTGTATATCGTCGGCGAGTAGATTAAATTTGGACGAATTTAGAAATGGTAGGTTCGGTGAGGGACGGAGTGTGATGCTGAAATACCGACCAGCAAGAGATAAGTGCATTTTCTTGTCTCGGCCAGCGTCCGCGAGAACTGGCACGACACCTCACACTGCCTCGAATAAATTAACCCAAGAACAATGAGCCATATACCTCCAAATTGATTTTGTCCGTTGAACTAGCCGCGGCTGACGTACGACAGCATGGGGTATCAGTTTCGAACACGGGCTTAACTATGATTGTGCACGAGCTCACTGATTGTCTCGACGATCTCGTGATACGTTGAATTACTTATTACTTTTAAATCGACGAAAAACAGGGTACGTCACAGATGTTTCGTCTGTGTACACTGATACTCCGTTTGGATTGGAGTGTACACACATATTGAAGTGACAAAACCGGTGTCTAATAAATTATTGTAATTAGCTATAAAACGTATTGTATTATATAGATTGTTGAAACAAAACATGACATAACTCATACAGAACAAATTTTACAGGAGACAAAAAAAGTTTAAATGATTTTGGGCCAAAGAAAGAAGAAACAACCATTAAAAACGATGCGGTAGAAATCCTTTTTGCTGGTACTAATTCGGCATTTGTAGATTACATGGTTTTGACACGACAAGTGTTACGTTGTATGCATTGTGACTATCGAAAAAAAGCTATTTTGAAAAAAAAAATGGATGAAGTCCTATTTTATTTCTATAGCCGATTTAAAAAAAAACTGTTTTTTATTTTATTACAATAAATAAAGCGCCTGTCACGTTAGTGGTATATTGATAATGACACGGGCGCTTCGGTGCCGGATACTGCGAGTTTGAATCCCAAAACTGTATAATGATTTAATTATGATAAAAAATGAAGAACTGGATACTGAATGGGTTGAAAAATTTATTAGTTAAATAAGAACTGAATATTTAAATGATACATATAGAAGTATCTATAGTTTACATATGAAAAATTGATATGACCAATTCGTAGATTAGTTGGAAAAATGAAATTTGTTCGGTCGGGTTTTCAAAATTTAAATATGGAGCCCTAAGTCCACATTTCGAACGGACTTATCGGAAAAGAGAGATGGCATTAACGACCCGTCGAAGATAAGTGATCTGATAATATTATAGTAAGAAGTATCGAGACACAGGTTGGGGACAGGCCTCGCGAGGGGAGGGGTTGGGGAGTCGTGTGTGGCCCTTGCGTAGGGGAAATGATAATTCGGACCGGATTACGGAACGCGACTAATCAGATAATCATTAAGCCGGTGTAGAGATGTAGAGCGAAGGTGGTAGTGATTAGAGGTGAGATTTGAAGACACATGGTTTTCGTTACTGATGCTAATAACTAATATCGAGTTTTTTTTACTACGTATTGATATAACAATGGTCAGTGCCACACCGAGGGTAGGCGGCGCTTTTATTTTCACTGATCCTAGCCTCTTTTTAAGTATTTGATATACGTATATTTATTTTATAATATTGTATATATTTTTAAAGTATACTTGTTTATATTATACAAATATGATTGCATGTCGAAACTACTGGATAATTTAATTTATAAAGAAAGCCTTTATTGTATTCTGGCGTCCTTGTGCGGGGCACAATCTGCATACTATCACGGTGTGGCTCTGACACTGATACATCGTTAAAACAAAATGCCATTTGTTTCGTATATAATTTTTGCTAGTTCTGATATACAGAAGCGAATTATAACACTGAATAATTAATTTTATACGCCATATTGTGTATGCATTGAGTTTGTAAATTGTAATATTCTCAAAATGTTAAATAAATAAATGGATGCATAAAAGCTTATAACTATATTGATGATTTTAAACACATGTCAAATTAATCTGATGCATTGTATCTACTATACAAGTATCACAAATTTAGAATCATCTATAGTTTATACAGTACCGAATACTGGTGTATATATCTAATCGCGAGCATCTCTCATCTCTAGTGGTGATTGGTATGATAATGCCCACCAGTTTTACCTTTCCGCCCACGACGCCCTCCGTCGAAGTTGCGACAATATCATCCCATGCACAGTCCTCTTTGTTTATTCATTATTTATACAGAGAATTTTTAAACAATTAGTCACTTCCTTGAGTTACTTACTTCTCTCAATTTGCAGCCAAAAATGGAGTTTTAAGTCCGCCAATCATTTAATTTAGACATATAATTTACCAACAAAGTTCTAGAGAAGTCAAATTATTGTTTTATCGTGAATGTGAAGACTATTTCTGAAGCGATCAGCTGTCGGCCAACCATGTTTTGCATATTACTTTTTTATCTATACATTCAGCAGGTATACAATACCACATTAGAAAGATTACGTACGTATAAATACAATATATTGCAGGCAAAATAATTATTTCGTTCGTGTGCTATGTTTAATATAATTTTCTTAATGATAGGGAGGCTTGAGTATCACTGTTACAATTCCGCTGGTAAAACCAGCATTAGTAGACGCTACCGCTTTCCAACAGAGCTAACCGCATTCGGTGCTCTAACGCGATATTAATAATATAAAATAAACTATGTACAAGTATATACATGTAACGAGTAATAAGCTTAATTTGATGCGTATACTATTGTATTTTGTCTCTCCGCTCTTCGAGAGAGTAGTCCGCTCGAATAAAAATGGAGCACATGGAACATATGGCCTCTATAATGTGATAATTGATAAACGATGATCACTTACTATTCTAGGTTACAGAGATTTAATATTTTTTGAAACAAACATAATTCTACAGTATTTACTACAAAATTGGGATAGGTTTATTTTAATCAGTTCAAAATATATTTTTATGTACATAGATCATATTTGGCTGAAGAAAACGAAATTTGTCAGATTTTTTTTGTAAATAAATAAGAAAACAAATGGTATTATTATTTTAGTTGCATAAAATGCTTGTGCACATCAGTTATAATATAGAAATAGAGCTATTATATATTATTCAGATTAAAGATGAGTATAATGAGTGCATCGGTCTGAAAATAAATTAATATAACAGGTCACACAGTTGGTCTACTTTTTAATGGCACGTCGATAATCACGTAAGGTGGGGTATTAAAAACACTCGTAGCAGGAATTCCCTAGAGACAGGATGATAAATGCCAGCTATACCAATAATAAAACTATAATCGAATGATTATTTTTGTAATAAGAAAATGTTTTTACTTAACGAAGAAGCAGCAAGCAAACAGTGTAATCTAAAACAGTCTAGCCGGGCTTTAATTATCGACCGCCAATAAATAACATTCAAGAGAAACAAAGAATATCACGCACAACTACCGCACGAACCGGTTCACTTGGATAAAAATATTAATTGAACGCAGGATTTATAAAACATCAATTAGTTTTTTTTAATCGAACCGAGGGTCAAAGTTGAAGCTCCCGTTTACAGAAGCCAATTACAAGTGAGGCGGATTCGTTAGCGATCGCCCCCTCCCCCTGCCGGTCCGCGATCCCGCCGGGAGATCGCAGATAGCGCGGACGCTGGACTCCTGACGAGACAAAACATTCGAATCGAAGTCTCCGCGAACGCGAGATGCCCGAGACGCCACCTTCCCGCCCCTCACTATTAATTACTTTCGACGATTGATAAGAGAAACCGTATAAAGGAGCTAAAACAAACTCACTCCGGGAGGAGGCGATGTTAAATTATATCCAACGACTGCGAGTACCTCGCGGTGGCAGTATCTGGCATCGCCGGCCTGCGTCATAAATAAGCTAGCCGACCATAAATTGAATATTCATAATTAGTTCCTATAGTTTATAGTGCGGTAGTAATTAGTTTGTGTTGATTTAAGACTGAGCAACCGAGGCTCGTCCCGCGGTCCCTCGATGAATTATTGCGACCGCAATTGTTGAAAAGAACCCGCGAGGATTAGGATGTTACCCGCTTGGACCGTAGTGACCGGCCGGGAGCTTTAAAAGCTCGCGGGTCATTCTCGATTCATATCGCGCGGCCGCCGCACACGAGGAAGCACGAAGCAAATTTGTCGCCTATTCCGCTCGGGCCTTTCGAGCTCCGACATGTAAAATGTATACGGTTTCGGCGGCGATAGAGATAGCGGTCGTTCATTAAACCTTCCTAGACCGGTCGAACGTTTAAATCACTAATGAATCGATAATGCTAATTATTCAGCAGCGGACTCCGAAATGAGGACAGAACTATTGATGACCAAAAACCGGGAGCGTGTCTGTTAATTTGGCTGGGCCTCGGGACACCGATGACGAAAACCCGAGAGGCGATTTGAATAAAAATTAAATAAACAAAGATCATAACGCGAACGAAAAAAATACACACATTAATAACGCCGGCCGAAAGAATATACGACGATCACGATTTACAGGTGGCTTCGAGGTGGGTTGGTCGTATATCGTATGGAAGCAGTAAGTTTTTAATTAAGATCGGCCTCTCGCTAAGGCCGAGCTATTTGTTTAACAAAGTGTAGTAGTTTATGTGATGGGGAGCCTGGAGTCGACCGACCCGAAGATATTTGAAAACGAATCGTCGGCGGAAGCGAAGAAAATAATCTTATTCGGTTTAACGTTTTGTTTCAGGTCGGTCTCCCCCCGTCTCAGATTTCAACTTCAACGGGCCTCGGATGTGGCAACATTTTCAATTTCAATATGTTATAAATGTTGTGGTTGTAATTATTTCTAAACAAACAGCTAATGAGATTTGAATCTGTGCTCACTGCTCACGCAGCAAAGCATCCGCTACCACGCGTTCGGTGTAATATTCTTAAGCAATGTCAAACATTTTATGAACACTATAAAAAGATATCATTCCATTCACTGAACGATTTTATTTAATTAGTAACATTAAAATAAAAGCTTCATCAAAAGTAGAAACAAGAATAGGAATCTATCTACACGTAAAGAATATATTTATTTAACAATCAATCATTATCATTGTTGATTCCAAACATATAGAACTAAATAGCGATTGGACACATTATATAATATAATATACAGTACACTTGCAGTTAATTATTGATGATATTGGTCAAATTGACGTAGTTAGTCATAGTTATTTTTATAAGCTTTTTTTATATGTCAAAATCAGCGTTTTGTCATTTTGAAGGGACGCACAAAAATATTTTTTGACTATGAATTTCTACTGAAAAGTGATATCTATGTTGTATTTGAACGTTTAATAGTTATTAATTTAGTAAATATTAATGTTGAATATTGTACACATTTTGAATTAAAATTTTATATTAACGTCGTGGGTAATTATTGACAAAATTGAATGGTTGTAAAATTAAAAGCTTTGTTCTAAAATAATGAGAAAACACACACAAATCTTGAGGTTGTGTATGAATTTGGATTGAGATTAAGGACACGTGTAAGTAAATTATATACTACATGTAATATGAATGCAGATCCAAGACAATCTTAGTATAGGTATGTAATCATTATGTATGTGTCCCATACTAATCCTATCATGGGATCATGTGTTGCAATACATATTCAAATGATCACGGAAAGGGACACGAGTTATCTCATGGAGATGAGGGAATGCATTATAAATATGGATAACAGGCGTTGACAATTAATTGTTATGCTAAAATCTATACTATATATAATTATAATCTTCCAAAGATGCTGAAAATTGGATGTGTACGATCTTAACCGAACCCCAGGACACTGGGAAAAATAAATATTTGTATAAATAGGACAAATATCGTAGCTTTTAGGTGAATATTGGTCTTTCTTTTTGCCACATTTGTTCCAGTATATTATGTATCTTCAAAATGTGACGAAGTCAATAGTGAATATGATCGTGGTAGACTTATCTTGACAGGCTTTTCTCACAATGTATGAACGTCGGCTAATAACTCAACCCACTGGGTAATTAAATTCTTCTTGATCCTTACCAGACACTGGATTGGAATTCACAACCTCCGGTCAACTTTTCGGTAACTAGGACGTATCTTTTTCACTAATTACATACATTGTCGTGTACAAGCCAAGATATCTGATACATGGCTAAAACTCCACTAAACATTAAAATCATTTGAGTGAGATGTGCTTCTTAGTTTCTTCGGTAAAATTATTGTTAAGTTCTTATTACGTACATCGTGTGGTTGATTCAACTTGAAATTGAAAAATCTTGATGGTTTTTTTTTCATTGTATCATTTATATGCGAATAATAGTTTGAGAGCCGCCGTTCAAATTGATGCTCATTAAAGAATTGATTTTTCTTACCTACTGCCGAACCATACACAGAAAAGGAAAAAATATAAAACAATAACTCGTTCATCCTTAACAAACCCCCGAAGCTAAATGTTGTTCCTAAGGTAAAACAACTGCCACTGGATTTGAGCTTCGAAAAACGTACAAGAAAAATATATGTTTTACTCGGAAGACTTGTCAAGGTTTATTCGGTAGCCATAGATTATTATTTATTGTGATACGTATTTAGTACATGTGTACTGTTCATTATACAGGTTGGACTGGCACTCACTTGGTTCCGTTTATACGGTATATGATAAATACCCAAAGGTCATGTGTAACAAAGAAGTCATGTGACCTTTTTGTTCATCCTTTTTTTACATTTTGTTCATCTCATGTTCATGCTTATTTCAAAAAGTGACCTCGAGTCATTCGCAGTCCCTAAGACAACACGATAAATTTTGCCTATTGTTTATAATAAGTCTTCACATTGTTATCAAATAGTAAATATTTACCTTCTCCGATAAATAATTACAATTTAATTACTCTAGAAAGAAAGTATTTTTTATATAGTTTTTATCATATTTAATAATACCAATGTGATTTGAAAAGACATCCAAAAAAATATTGATAATTAAATATATACCAGAAATGTTTTATCAATGAAAACATTTTCAAGCGACAAAACAGTTTGAATTTGCTTTATATTTATGTAGGTTTTCATTAAAAAATTATGCTTTTGATTATTAGGTTGTGTTTGGATCTTTAAGCTGGATTACTATCATTGTGGTTCTATAATATCAAGTATTTTTTGCGAGAAGACCTGGGACGTAATTTTTTTTTATCTGTTTAAGAATATTGGCTAAATTACAATTAAACTGACCTATTGAATTTGTTGGCACAATTATATTAACATATTGTGTAAAAATTAACAAATTTCAAAAACACTCTTCTGAAACGCACTACTTTGAACACCTGGTGTTGACCAGTTGAGTGACCAGTGCTTATGTTTTATTTTATTTCTCCAACTATTACTGATGACAAGACCTTCATAATTTATATATTCTTCCTAAAAACCCCTATGATTTCAATGTCATTACGAAATAAAAACATCGATCAATATCAACAGTAATAATTATTTTCTAAGAAATTCTACTGTCATGCGCGCGCGTGTATTGGTTCACGTTGACATGTGTATTAGGGAGTGCCGATCACTCATTTGAAAAATGTTATTATGTCTCAAAGGAGAAGAGAGAGAGCACTTATTGCGGTTGGTGACAATAGCTTAGTGTGTGAAACGTATGTGTCAATGGATGTCGTTTCTCTTGTTTCCATCGTTATTTTTTCATTTCAATACATAATAAATTGACTTTTATACTTATTTACAATAATTGATCTATCAAATTTTGCATAATTTAAATTTGAAACATACATTTGACTGGACGCTTGGCGTCCAGCATCGTAGTTTTTTATACAATAAGGCGAGAGTTAAAGTGAATATGGTTCAGTTATTTGACTTAAATGTGAGCATATGAAGCGGGGAAACAAGTTTATTTGTCGAATCGAAAGACTTTTTGTTCGTGTTCTTATTTGTTTGATGTGACTAATTAATATTATGTGAGACCTGCAGGGTGGGTTGAGACGTCGAGAGTGGTAGCGCAAGATATTCGCTGTGGCCACGGTAGCCAAGTATCGCATTTCTCCATACAAACGTACGAGCTATTAGCATGCGACGAAATGCCCCGAAAACTTATACCATTTTAATTGTGAGACGACAGATTTACGAACCTGTTTGTCAGCGGCGCACGTATACCTGTGTGCTGTGTGAGACCATGGGAGTTAGTTACTGCTCCTGTGACCGATGCAGATAAAATTTTGAATATTCAACAAAGAAAGTGGAGACACTGGGATTCTGCGAGGATGGAGCCAGAAATAATATTGAATCGTTTACAAAAGATTATCCTAATCATAAAAATTACGGGGGGCCCTCGACTTTCGCACATACTTGGTTTCTGAAAGTGTGTGCGAATGTTGAATGTTTTAAAGTAGAAAGATGTAAAAAAAAACATCAAAAATTGAATGTCATTTAACTCTTGTTGCTCAATTAAGTATTCATTTGACAGAGGTACTGAGTGATATTCAATCAACTCACTAACATCTTCGTTGTTGACTTTCAAGTAATTTATTAGACAAACTATTTCATCTATGATAGTTTTCGGAGTTCTTCAGAGTTGATAAAATCACTCAACATTTGTGAGCATAATTGTTTCCAGTAACCTTTAATTATTGGCTCTTTTATTTCAGCTCTTCCGTCTCCAATATTGTCTATAGAGTTTACCATGTATTATAAAGTTCTTCCAAAAATCTCTTAATGTAGGCCCACTTTCCCTGCCAAATGACTTGATGGCCTGATTCATTATTGTCTTCATAAAATATCGCTTAACCCTATCACTGTTTGCTCCATGGACTGTATGAGGCAGGTAATATTTGGAGGAAGAAACACGACATGGACTTTCGGGTATAAATTCTATCATCCAAAGAATTTGGGTGTCCTGGAATATTGTCTAAGTTTATTAAAGCTTTGAATTGTACATTTTTATTTTTTACAATATTGTTTAACCGCCGGCACGAAATGAGAAATGAACCAATTTTAAATATTGAATAAATTAAATATCATCGATAAAAATATATATTTTTTTAATGTACGAAAGTAGAACGTGGAGAAGTTGAGGGCCGTCTTTATACGGTAATCATTGCCACCACGGTAACCGTCTCATCAGTAGATGAAAGGTTACCATGTGTGCTTCGCATCCGCGGAATGTAGGGTTGATTGCAAAATTGCTGAATTAAAAAAAAGAAAACGCAAGACTTGATGCCCTGATGGTTGAGCAATTGTCTGACAATCAATTCTCGTGAAAAATAATCTTCCAAGACATGTCTCAATATTGTAGAGATCTATATACTCTACTTTCAGAGCTGCCATCTTTACACTGTATATATCCATATGTTCCACTTTCGAAACGAGCATGGTAAAAAAAGTGTTAATATTATATAACATCACAATAGTGGTTTAAATGGTGTCCGAAAACACGTTACAGCAAAACAGGAAAGTGGTTATGTCATTGAAAATATTACGTATCAGACTGCAGATGGTTATTTAAAGAATTTATATAATTTTAACGTGTATTTATTTCTTGGAGATACTGGTAGGGTAAATTTGCGAAGGCTAAGTCATGTGTTCTGTATGTATGAAATAGAATATACGAGGAGTATAAAATGGAATATGCACAATAATTTAATTTGATGATATAGTTGTAGAAGGCTATAGTGTTTACGGCGTGTTGATTTGGAAAACAGGATAGAGGTACCTGCTGCTATTGCACCTATGACGATGATGATGGCACTCCTGTTGTCAAAACGGGTCAAACTTTAGTATTGTCAACTCTTTTAATTGTATTTTTTTATTTTTAGAATAATTTTTATAAAAACATCTGATCAATTATTAATGACGTCGAAAAATAAGTTTGATAACCGCAGACAAAGTGATGTCTTAACTAAATGGTTATACGAAGTCTCCGCGTAAGACTTTATTTGGTGAAAAATAGTAGTGTAAGACTATAGGTATATACTATAAGGTCCTTAGCGATAATTTACGGCGGTGGTTCTCAACCTTTTACGGACTCTAGTTCCTTTTGAGTTTCTGAAAAAAAATCTGTACCTCCCCTGTCTTACCTACCTTAGTCTCGCCCTATCTTGAGATTTCTACTTTAGCACAGTCGTCTAGAATTTTTTCGTCTGTAATTTCTAGTTTAGTACTGAGTAGATTGCGTCATGTGTATTTTCTGTGTCTCCCCTAGAGTTTGGTATGCAACCCAAAAAAGTAATTTTTAATTTTATCACTGTAGCCTTGAGGAAGCCATATGGACCATGGTTGGGATTTGTTGGTTTACGATATATTATATTAATGTAATGAAATGAGTGGACTACAGCATTGTTTTGAAACGTGTAAGACACGAATCGCACTGAGCTAAGCCTGCGAAAGCGAAGTGCCAACACGAGAGATAACATTATTATTAATAGTATTCATTTGCCGTTTTGGAGTAAAATTATATCGAACTGATGGCAATGAATCGGAGGAACATCCTACGGATAGGACGCGTGTGACAGGGCCTTGTGTGCGTTTCGTATCGAATTAAAGCATTACTTACTTCGTAAACACATGTTAAATTTATTATCAACCATGTTGACATTTTTCATTATCGATAATTTGTTCATGTTTTATCAAATAAATACAATTTATTGAGCGTGGAAAAGAAAAAGGACGTAGCCCACAGACGGCACAAAAATGTAAATTTAAATGTTTTGAACCGAAGTCAAAATATTAAATAGACACAACCTTGAAGTGAATGATTTTCATATTAATGTAAGGCGTTATTTACGAAACACCGATAAAATCTAGTTTGGTAAAAGTATTTTTTCCTGATCGCAAATTTCACAGGACATTCTTTTTCAGATTTAAAAGCCAAATTTAGACACTGATTCGACATTTGCATCTAACATCCTTTTGATAAAACGTGTATTAAGTTAAATACATTGTGATTATCGAAAAATGCTATTTTGAAACTTTCGAAACACTAACAAATATGATAACATAAAAAACGGTCCCAATTCAAGTTAGTAATTGTAATACAATAAGTCTGTGGTTGGTGTCAATTTTAGAAAAAGTTTTACAAGCTTATTATATTGTGGGTTTTGTTAATAGTTATTAATAGATCAGAAATTTTAAAAAAGCATCGGCTCTTGTTATTATAGTTTTTGTGTGTCTACTACTTTTTTTAATACTCAGATATTTCAAATATGTTGATATCAACTGACAGTATAATGATGCCTGTATTTCAGGACGTTAATAGATTTTTCTCATAGTATACAATTGAGTTGTTATTTCCTCCCATACTTCAAAAATAGACTATGTCAAAATAATGTTTTTGGATCTCCATTTTTTGTCAGAATAACGTCGTTATATTCGTGCATTAAAAAAATAAAAATGTATCAATACGATTCTAGTAATAACGTTATACATACAATAAATAATAATGTCAAAGAATAACATTTCAGTGTATTTGTAAGTAACGTTTTTTTTCGAATGTCAAATTCTTTTTGATACAAATTTATCAAGTGCAGGAAAAATACTGATAGTTGATTTTATTCTGGGCACGGTGGGCATTTAATACTTGGTTCGAGTAAATAACAATTATTCAACGGAGAGGAAGGCAGCGGTTGTAATAAAACAATATAAAAGAAATCGTGCGAGCAACAAGCAACAACTTAGGCTAAGACAATAATAAAAGGCGAAAAGCATTAATAATTGCTCAGGATGTCGTAAATAGTCGTGCTGCGGTTAAATTAGGTGGTTTGCTTATTTGCATTTTAATTCCGACATATATGCAACGATAGTAATTGTTCGAACTTATTGACAAGTTATCGTGAGAATTTGAAATCGACTTCAGATATATTTTTTTTTATTTCGATCATTTACTTACTGTACAGCAGACACCAGGCAAGCAAGTCATTATTTATATGAAATCTATCACATATTAACAATAATTTGGTTAATGTTTAGTTTTTTGACAACGGTGGCGGACGTTGTTACGAAGCCTATTTACATCGATACCAAAAATGCAATTTTATGTATAATTATCACAGTTTTGATACAATTACAACTAGTATCCTTCCTTTTGGTGGTAATATGGTTGCACCGCCGCTGGGTTTAGACTCGATGAATAGTTCTGTTCGTAGAGATGTGATCCGAATTTTAGTGTACGAGGCTGCTTTGAATGCCTGGCAGAAGCAGTGGAACGCCTTCAGTAAAGGCAGACAAACGCATTTGTTTTTTCCAAACCTAAAGTGGCGCATGGATATAACCAAATTGACTCCAGACCATTGGACTTCCCAGTTCTTAACCGGTCACGG
>JAGVSQ010005431.1:5677-17741 GCA_022683975.1 Rhyacophila evoluta
AGAATACAGCTACAAATGTATATGGCCCAACGTTAAGAATGTATAGCTTCGCCCAGCTGATGATTTGACTCGTAAATCTTGGCATATTCATAAAACGTCGTAGATAGAGCAGCATTGCGGCCATTCAGTACCTTGAACCTTTACAGTGGAATACTTACGCATAATAGAACATAATATCCAGACTCCAGAAAGCCTAACAATATGAATTTTATCATATTCAGTGTTGGCGGTGGACTATAACTACCACCTATACAATATTATTATAATTAAAAACTTAGACGTAATAAAATGTATGAAGATTTGGGAACTCTAAGCTCTAAAAGGATTTTGGACAACATCAATTGGAGCAGTGTGATATATAATAAAGATGACTGGATGAATTTGTGCGAGAAAACCAGCGTCAAATAATAACAATATAATGATGCTTGAATATTATGTTGTGTGTATAATATATCTCATATTAAACGAATGTTCTAAACGGCTGCGCTCTGTTTAAATACGAAAATGTATTGCATCTGATTGCTCAAGTGAGATTTATTTGAAGTGTAAGTTTATTGCTGAAGGGTCAAATAGCTGAATGCTTGCAAAAATGCATTCATCGTCAAAACGATCATGGTAAATACGTTGATAACAATATGCTCATGAATTGAATTATGTACTACGAATCGCTCAGTTAATTTATGATTATTGAAAATAAAAAAGCAATACGCCGTATAAAGCATCTTTTAATATGCCACGACAAAGTCTTATTAAAACGACCTTAATCATTGCGAAGGTTTTTGCCAATAAACATAAAGCACGCGAGCATATAATTTAAGACTGTCATAAATAATCTTCCGAAGATATTTTTATACGATTTTCGCATGTTACATGTACATACAGTCAAAAACGATACGTGGTTACTATCCGACGAACAACATTCCTGAGTAAAATATTTTCTTTTCGTGTGATTTGCCGATTACTGTGGACTATTTTGTTGGAAGTCACGTTCGATAAAGCATAACAATCGACCACTTAGAAATCACAAATACCGCAATAAAAAATATTGTTAACCATAAACGTTTTCGTGTTGTAGTTATTTATCTCATTTCTCATCCATTGAATATCGAGTTAAACGATTTTTACTGAATATTTAATAAAATAATCAGGCGTTTACGAGTAATAACATGTTCCCCGTTTTATTTTAACTATAAATTAAATAGCAATTAGTACACAGAGTACTCGAATTGTGTGATCGTGCAAGATAACGCGTTCGACCATTGGGGAGGAACATAAGTTGATATTAGCACTACTACCGCGATGAATGAGAACTATATATGAAATTATTAGCAAGCATTGTAACAATTGCACGGATGTGAAACTGCGTTATGTAAAACATTGAGTTTTTTTTTTCAATTTCTAATATTTATAACTTCTTAAAAAGGGCTAAAAATCAATATCTGGCGAAGAGAATAATAGATTTCAACATTTTCAGCAGAAAATAACAAAACAATAAGATTTTTTTAAATTTAAATTTATTCGAAGGTACAACAAAATATGAAAATACACTTACTGCAATTGAAAGTAGTCATTTATCACATTAGAAAAAAATGGTTGGAATTAAGCGAGTAAAACACACAGATTTAGGGTTAAATTTTTTGTCGATAGCCAAATTTAATCTCCACGTCTGTACAATACATTGTAATTCTTAGCATCCCAGGACTCCCAATACATTGTAAAAGGGTTTTAATTTCATGCTACGCAGTACTTAACTTAGTGCCTAAGCTGGCTTTTTTTACTTAAAAGCTTTTGCTAAGTGAAGGATTACGGAAAACCGCAAATAATCAAGCGGAGAAGGTAAAAACGACGGCCCTAGTGATCGATGACCCGTGGGATGCCGCGTGTGTGAGATTACATAACAAACTAGACATGGGGTAGACGTAGAAGTACAGTGAAATCGACAAAATAAGTACAGGTTGAAAGTTACGTTGCTCGGAACGCTCACGGTCTGTCAGAAATGTTTAACAAACACTACTTTAGATAACTAAAAATAAAAAAACAGACGGTATGCGATATGAGACATTATAACCGCGATAACAACGTAATATTAAAGCTATGATATGACTATTCGCTCGATTTGATACAACACGAGCATACCAAATTAACCTATCGCAATAAACTACCACTCTTTATTACCAAGTTAATCCAGCAGCAATTTCAACGTTTTAAATAACATTCTCCTGGAAAAGGGACAGCGTCAGTGAATTGCTTTATTGGCCCAAGTGATCCTAATTAATATCACCCGAAAACATCAACAATCTGACTATGTATATCGCGTAAGTATTAATCTATGGGAGTATATGTGATGAAATTGCGGATGAAATGCATTTGGACAAGAAGTAATATTAATAGTAATATTCTTCACTGCAATTCAGAAGCATCTAAGTCAAATTTTAAATAAAATTTGGTTTTTTGGTAAGTGTTGTATGGCATACTTGCCATATGCTAAGTATTCTATGTATAAATATAATATTATATGTATAAATAAATTTTATTAAGCCCGAAGTACTCTAAATAGTCTCAATAATAAAGTATTATATTTTATTAAAAATCATGACAATCGAAAACATACTTATTGTAAATAATATATACCTAAAAATATATCCAAAAGTAGAAGTTTGTAAAATAATCATATAATTGATCTATTCTAATGTTTCCAGTCCAGTGTGACATAGGGTATCTCTGCAATCGAGCGACGATATACAACATAAATATTAAAACAAACTGAGTAAACCATATAATAACATTCATTATCTATAAGCAGATGATGATAAACTCTCCATGTCTATAAAGAGATGTGTTTATATATTAATTATCTCATTGTATATTAAAAACTTGCAGCGTCATCGGACATAAAAATAAACGACAATTCAAAAAACCCTGACTAAAATATTGCAGACTACAATTTGGTATTCTGTGCGCGCTCCTGCTATAGACACTATAGTATCTTTTAGACAAGACACATGTTTATTCTCGGTTGTCTGGTAGAAGTCTGTCCAGACCCGCCCTTCAAGATGTGTGTTCTTCCATGTTTTTTTATGGATGCCGAGTCAACGCCTTTGGTGTGGGGCAGGCTGTGTATCCGGTCAACGCGGTTACCCTAAAGATGTGTCATATTCCCAAAATAAATCCTTATGGCTTTTTAAGCTCCCTGTATTTGTCCTTAACACTAAAATAACCTACACAAGTAATTAATTATAAATGCGTACTTATATCACTTTAGTACGAAATTGAAATAAATAACTTTTACTTATAGTACCCAAAAACTATTAACATGTTAGACAAATCTAGTCGATGTCTCTCAAATATTTCTATGATTTGTATTAAACTATGGGATCATCAAAAAAGTTGTTTAAAAATTATTTGTATTGACAATTACGAGGAAATTATTAGTTACAAAATAAAAAAATCACATTTTGTTCTACCGATGAAGCTATTATAATTTTAGATATGACATTTTATATTTACAATAGTTGCAAATTACTCCTGGAGATTGATTCTTCGTCGAATACTTCAACGTGATAGTAAGACGGTGTTTAAAAAAACACAAATTTAAAGCTTAGGTTAGGTTAAGATTCGATCTGATATTATATATAATAGATGGTTATAGATATTAAATTTAAATGATCATGCTAAACAAACATCATAATAGATAGTATCACGAAATGTTCTGTGATTTGGAATGTTTACACAAAGTTTCTTATTTTTAATCTAGCCGTCAGCGTTGAAAAATGTTTTAAAATGGGATAATTGGCAGTAAAATGAAAATTAATATCTAACACTTGAACACATCTTGATTGTTTAAATTATCACTTGTACGATGCGCTACGATAAAAATCATTTTCTGTGGTAATCGCTTAATTATTTTATGAATTGGAGCGCTTAGCATAAATTTCCACCGAACAATCAATTTCTTTTCAATGAATTTACATGAAATAAATGGATAGCTTTGCAGGTAGCAGGTATACGGGACGTGTGAACGAGAATATTGATAAACAAAACATACAGTGGAGCGTGCGAGTTTATCGGTGATAAAACGATACTAAAATTATTCAGATAACAACAATAAATTACATTTTCACACGTATCACAATTTAAAAAGATACACTTTCGCACGAAAATGGAGTATAAGATAACTAAAAATACTACAAAAGCACAACATACATTAACCTGCAGAGCACTTTAACTAAGTATGTACGGTGAGTTCATGCAAATATTATGATTTTCAACTGTAGATATTTTTTAACCTCTTAGTATATCATGGTTTTCCATTTGAGATTACTAAAAGAAAAATATATGGCTCTTCTAGTAAAAATGACGATCGTTTAGGACAACATTATAAACATAAAGTTGAATGTTTACAAAGATCAAATAATTACTGTATCTCAACATTTCAGTACAGTTTTCATCACGTTATTGCTTATGTTGATATATATTTCAGATCAGTTGTTTTTTCCTTAATGTTACATCAAGGAAAGCAAGGGTATAATGTTTTACTTAGCTCATGTTACATATAGAAAAATATTAAATCAGTTTGCATGTAATTTGAACTTTTAAAAATCTTTCGAGCGGTGGACACCTAACAATCAGAACTGTTTTTTACTGCACATCTACTAAAATATTTAAAATGGCATATAAATTTAGCTGTCGTATTTTATAGGGAACGTAATACCAAAGCAGAGTTGAATCAACAAGCTGCCCCCATACCACTCCATGAAATATTGGACGAATACCAAGTCTGAGCTTCATCTATTACAATTTGCTTGCTTAATTTGGCGTCCTATACATATTTTTGAAAATATTGAAATAATAATAACATAAACTAAAAGTAACAATAACTCGTAAAGCTTGGCGAAACGAATAGTCAAAAAAAACTTTACGCGATATTGACAATTACAGGGAGTATTACATTTTACTATATCTTCAATAAAATACATACACATCCCTACTGTCTACCATATCTTAAAAAAACATGTCAACTAGTGCCGACTGGTATTGATTATATTATTCCCTCAGATATCTGATTATGTACCTAGTATATCTAGGTACATAATTTTGGCAGAAACTCTAACGTATTTTCAAATGGACCCTATTATAATCAACCGTTATCAAATATTTTTTATTGGTCAATAAAAATATGTCCGGATACGTTTAACAATATCTGACAGAGACAGTCGCGAATCATAACCACACACACTAAAAGATGGCTTACGCAGAATAACGTAGTAAGCAGCTATCCGCTATAAAGAGCGAAAACCCCCAAAAATCCTACGCTCTGGGAAGTAAGGGTGCTATGACGGAACGAAAATGAGGGGAAAGGTCCGCGCAGTCGTAAGGGCGAATCAGTTGATGGGGCAAGTTAGTTTGTAGGGTGGATTCACGTACGATACGGTTCCCAAGTACTAATAATATTGTATCCAAAAATTAAATCAACAAAAGCAGATACACTGCAATGTTCGCTCATTGAATGAATGCAACACTAACTATAATATATACTAGTGTTATGATGGTATTTACAAAGAAATTTTATATTGATAAAACCAGCCAAATTGTAACCCATTTTCATATTGTTGTAGATTAACATTATCAGATTTAGACTAAATAAGGAGGTTAAACTCAAAAGAGTTTATCGTCACTGAAAGCAATTAAAGTTGACAGAAAAGCGTGGAAGAAAAGTCGCGTTCTTCCAAAAATGTGCGGGGAAAAAAATACGGAAGGGTGGAGAGCAGTGCTGATGGAAAAGGATCATGCAAGAAATTGTTCACAACTCACAGTTCAACACACAAGAACTATATGACAAAGAACGAGAAGAACGCAATACAATAAATTATACGTATGACCGACTGACTATTCAGAACCATATTTATGTGGCCAATGAAAATAACAAGGCATAAATTGCTAGCCTATGGAATATCCTGTTATTGAGAAATGAAATTCATATACTCAAGCACTTTACCAGTAATGATAAAAATGGAATGTTTATCTGCCGTTATCCGTTTATATGGGACGAACAGCTGTTGAGAATCGCAGGGGTAGACGATCACCCCGTCGCTAGGCGAGAATACAACAGCGGGGGCGACAACATGGGCAACACTGGCAAAAGCTACCGCACCGTAGTATAGTAGCGGCTAAGCGAACGCAACTGACATCGGCATAGCATGGGGAAACTATGGTGTGGGGTCGGTGGCGCGGGCACGCGACCGGCAAACCGCGCTACGGCCTCCTATGGAAAACCATCAATTCCGACTGCGCCAACACATAATGAATGCATTTTGACCAGTGAAATACGCTTCACCATTGAACGTCGGCTATAAATTATCCGAACCATATTTAACTTATTCGGATCACGATTTTTTGGATGTAAATCTTAGATTTCTAAGCACACTGCGACAATCGTACAGTGCATTCACTCGTTATTTTATATTAAAAAATATATCACCGATTTTTAAATTCTAGGCATTTTCACTAATATGAAAATTATAAGCAAATACGTCAAGTATTTACATGATAAACTACATAAATTGTACAAAACTAGCCTCTTCATAAAGAAAACGATGCACGTGTCGTGCAAATAATTCTAAAAGTGGTGCATATTGATCGATATAATTATCCAGAATATTCACAACCAATCGAAATCTCGTAGATATAAATTAAAATACATTTCAGAGGCACGTTAAACATACAGTATTGATATGCTAGGCATTCAATTACGTAACATTATACATGGTTAGTATCAAGTACGATCAATTATTTACCTAAGTATATATTTATATAGTTATTTACGGTCAAAATTATTTACATACTGTATTATACAAATACAAATTTTCAGTCATAAATGTGTTCGGTTGAGTAGCATATGTATAAAAGAGCTTACGATAAGATAAACTAATCCGTACTAATAAGCAAACACAATATTGCACAAGTAAATATTTACACAACGATAGCATAATATTCAATACTCATCAATCACTATCACTACGTCACCATTTATTTTTTAGTTAGTCGTAAACTTCTTGAAAGCAAAATCACTTACTATAATTCTCAGTATCTGAGGGATTCTATTATTAAAAGCACTAAAACTCTATTTAAAAAACTTATTTCCTTACTTCGCTCAAATAATGACTCCTATACACGAAAGAATTAGTTGACTATTTTACATGAACTGCTAATTATTTTCGAACAAATATATATTATTATTGTATTTCTACAAGTTTTATTTTTATGTTTAATAATACTAGCACGACGTTATCGCAACGAAAATATTAGTAGTATACACCAATTAGTTTGTTACATATTTAATGCCACAAATGAAGAGTTTTAGTTTAAACTGTTGTACATATTATTAAGCAGTGAGTTTATACCGCAGACAAGCTGCGAACTCTGAAATTATTAATCAATTTCAATAATTTCGAATTCACTAGACCAAATATCAGAATTATAGCATTTTCCTTCATACTTTCTTTCGCAGCTTTCGCGTAATTATAATATTATCAATATTAACTCTTTCCTCGCATACAAATCGCCTCTAAAGATCATAAAAAATGACAGCTTTAGGCATAATATATACTGTATGTTTTTTCTTTCTTAAAAACGTGCATATTTTATATACGATTTTTAATTTGAGAATCATTATTTTCGTCAATAGGTACGACTAAATTACTAAGATTTCCACAGAAATAAATAATATGTTTACCATAGATTTTATCAGGAAACGGTGTTCGGCCGATATATATTTTACGAAAAAAGGTATTAATTATTAAAAACATTAATTTCGTACTCACTCATATTCATACAACCATCATAGGAAACGATGGAAACTGTTGTGTTTTTTCTTTTAGTAGTTTAAGTAGTTTGAGATAAAAATAACGTTATACATATTTTATATTCATATCTTGCTATGGCTAAATGCTTGTACTAAAATAGAAATGTGTTAAGATATTTTCAATATTTTGCCATGTACCCATCCAACAGTCAACATTAAAGTATTTCTTGGACATATAAAAAAATACCTGTACATTTCATAATAAATGACCCACCAGAAATGATTTACGACTCGATTATTCTTTATTTTGGCGAGTAAAATTTTGATTGACGTACGTAATAGTTTGACAAATTAACTCATGCAAATGGGAAAACATAAGTGAATTCAATTAAACTGATAATTATTCTTTCTTTAATTCAATGGCATTTTCAAATAATAACATGACGGCACATAAAACAGCGCACCCAAAGGCGTAATTAATCCTCCACTACAATATCGTTTGAAAAACAACTTAATTATTTCCATAATTAGTCCTAATTTCATGCATGTAAGAGTAACACACATCTTCTGCTCTAGTGGTCCATTAACCCCAAGAACAAAGGTGAAGTAATGTATCATCGTCCGGTAATTCTGTAGATTAGGCGTATGCTTAACATCGTCAATTATAAGACCGCATGATATTATTTGTTATGAATATAAAAATGTAATATTATTCATAGAATGCGTAATAAAAGCACACCTAACATCTTTTGCTTTCACACTTAAATAAAAAAGATAATGTTAAATAACCCTTTAAGGTTTATTATAAATTTGCATACTGGAACGACAATCTAGCTACTATTTCTTACGTGGTAACAAGGGTGAAAATCGTTTTCTTGATTAAAGCAAAATTATAGCAACTTGCAATTAAGGCAAATACTGATTTAATATTAATGGTAAAAAAGTAAATGTCCACAATTCCCAGTTAGTATTTTGAATAATCTGTGAAAATCGTCCTGTAAAAACATAAACTTTTAAATGATAATCTTCCCAAATAATGACAGACTTCAACGCGAAAAATAACAAAGACAACCCGCAAATACTATGTATATTAAGACAAGAGGAGTAAATTTACGGCCGAGTTGATTCTCAACATACTTCTCGGAGTCCTTAAAGAGAGCAAGGGCAGCGAATAAAAAAGTGAAGGGGTCCGACTAGAATCGCTCCGCCGCCCTCCGAAGAAATAATAACGAAGTCAATATGCCAGCTCGGCACGCCATAGCGAATTTCCATTCGACTGGAGAAAACAAACACTGACTTTCTACACAAAATTGAATCGATCGAGATACTGAATAGATATTTTTTAGGTGTATTTTATTTCACCTCTCTAGGCGCGGATGGAGCTCACTAAGACGAACAAACGCCGTTGAATAAGAGGGATTTTGATACATTCAAGGGCAGAGTCGGGATTATAAATATTACCATAAGGGTGCCTATGAGCTGTACATACCTTTACGATTTTTGTATATTAATGGGTACATCATTTATTTGGAATTTTATAAAATGCAAATACGACCCCATAATGCATCATTAGTACCTAAACAAAATACTAAAAAAATTCTCCGTCTATTTTAAAAGATAACTTCAGCTTTATATCGGTGATTAATCATTTTTGTTAGTTTTTTCTATCTGATTTTAAAATACGGAACGCAATAAAACAATCATTACATTACTGCGCGGGATACTATTTCCTTATTTCTCACAAACAAAATCCAAAATTACCCACACTATAAAAAACACAGTCCTATTACTTTACCGAAGAAACAATGAATCCCTGGTATCCTTCATTAAAAATTTGCCACAATTTAGATGTTCACATTGTTGCGTTTCGAAATATTCTAATAAACAGAAACACAGTACGGTAATGTTTGCACTGTAAATAATAAGCTTTTTCTTTTCGAGTCACCGGTCGATAAGCTTTCTTAGAAACGTCGGAAGACAGCATGACAAGAGGGTTATCGCTACTCACATTTGGGTAGATTTCCTACATGTTGTCTTTACATTATTTTGGCGATTAACATTTATTGTATAATATAATGCAATTATCCGATTTATCTATATCAGCGAGTGTATTTAACAATGGCCCTACCATGTAAATAATGACATTATTCTGAAAATATATTTATTAGCTATGAAGTACTGGTAACATCGAAACGATAATCGCAGTGTAATTGTCAAAGCATATAAACAACGCACTCGGATTCAATTGTATACAGTGTACAATATATACCATAACAAAACTATACGTAAATATATATTTTGATGAGCAATCCCACAACATGTAATGATTTTAAGCGAGAAAATAGTTTAATAACAGGGTATAAAAAAAATTACAATAATTACTTGGAACTGAGTTTTACTTAGTACTATACGATAGAGATGCGAGGGGTCGTAGGAGAACGGAAAGGGTCCAAATAAATGAAGTTTTACAAATGTAGGGTTGTTTCCTGCCCTAATCAAAAACAACTTCAGGCTTTTGTAACACGAATCGACGTCATCGGGTAATTTTGGGGGTCTTTCACGGCCAACGCTATAAAATTGGAATTGTTCTTTTCAATACACGCCACAAATATCATTTATTACCCATTCAGTACCTTTTTGTTTTAAATTCCAGCGAGGAAATTCCATTTGAACTTTTTATAACAAGGTAAATAATTGACGTAGAAGTGATAATTATTTTTCGACCATTAAATGGGATCAATAGATGCGCTTTAGTCACAACACGTTCTGAAAACTCACCATGGGTTCAGGTTGATCGATGAGCCTCTGTCTGAGAGCTAATCTCTCGAGACTTGCAAGCCTGCATGACCCGCCTGTTGGATCAGCCCGGTCTCTAACCCCAGCCGCTGTAGAAGACTGTGAAGAGAGACCATTCCCCGCGTTGAAGGACGCCGAGGAGTGTCTCGGCAGGGTGGGGGGCGGGACGGCCTTCGCCCTGCCCAGGAGCCCTCCACCCATCGTGTACATATAGCTGCCTGGAGAGCCGCTGCTCCCCAGACGACCGTTCACCCCGTTTCCGTTCATATCATCTCCGTCTCCTGGCTTCACGGGAGATCTGTCAGCCGAACGACGACAGTCTACAGTGCTGCACCACCCCGGAAGATCCAACTCTCCTACGGCACTCAACTTTTTTGAAAAAATACAAATATATATAAAGCTATCGAGCGTTTTAGGTGTGTTTCATACACCACAACAAATTAATTAATTAATTAATAAAAACACCGGAACAAAAGTATCGCCAGCGATCAATCACCCTGCTTCACTTGTTTTCATGCGGCGCTTAATACAGGGCGATGATTCACAGAGCTTTGCAGAACGAGCTTTTTATATTTGAAACTTCGCAAGAAGCACTCACACTTTCGCACACTGCTCGCTCGGCCGTAAAAATAAACAAAGCCGGAATTTTTTTTTATCTTACAAATCTGTTGCGTATGTTTTGCTTACAAATTTTTTAGCTTTATAAGAAATATTTTTCGCGTATTTATGACTGTTTAATTAAAATCTCAGACAGATGGATAGGCGACAATCGCGTGCTTTAGCCCCACGTCACACGGAAGACGTTTGATAGATAGCACGAGGCCTTTTGATATCACGGCGAAAAACGATCGAGCGTGCGACCACGGCGAGCTCACTAGACAGTATGAGACAGCGGCGTGAAAACGAAACAGCTGCGATCGTCCTCTATCCCCGCCCCTCGCATTTGCACAACCCCCAGCGGAGATCTGATAGTCGATCGAAGTGCAGTTGCATATAACGTCATACGCGGTATCGTGTAGCAGGCAGCCTGTATCGCATGTGAGGGGTACATGTATATTTTTTTAATTCTGCATTTTATTACAGTACAAGTTAAATATTATAACACATATAAGAATAATCATTTTAGATATTATTTAGCCTCAAATCAATTTAGAAAACTTACAATTACATGACGAATTAATAAATAATAATGACGCTTTATTGTCACCGAAACATCTTATTGACAAAGAAAAATAATATTTTCACATAATTTGGGATTTCAACAAATCCTTTATTTTTAATTTAGAAACTGAGTAATAGTGACATTCTCGATCCAGATGTGCAGTTTGATTGAAATAATAATACGCGGAGTTCAACAGGCCAGCGGGATTCGAACCATCGACCTCTGTATCGAAACGAATCTTTATTTAATTTTTTTTTTTTTAAACCATGTTCGCTCCTAAACTGGAGCATATGGATCTACACAGT
>JAGVSQ010005432.1:0-10572 GCA_022683975.1 Rhyacophila evoluta
ATAGTGAGAGTGTTTCATTGGACCCAGTCAACCTCCATTCTACACATCCCACATTAGCGACTTCGACGTGATAACATTCCCACATACTGGTGACTTCGACGATGATAACATCTCCCACATACTGGTGACCCCGACGTGATACATCTCCACAAGTATTTGTCTGACAAACAATTCTCGTGAAAAATAATCTGTAGAGCATTCTTCACATTGCAGAGATCTATATACTCTACTTTCGGAGTGGATTCTTCACTATGGGTAGATCCATATCCTCCAATTTGGGAGCGAACATGGTAAACAAAAAAAAGCTAAGTGTTCCGTTAAAATTTCCGGGCTTGCGAAGTGTTACATTGCAGAAAAAGTTTGGGAAACCCTGTTTTAAAGCATTCTAAGTATTGATCTAAAAATAAAATACTAATTTTCGATAACAATTTAATAAAAAATGATTCAATGATTAAGCCTTAATGATAATGTTTCATGATTTACATATTTCATATTACTTAAGTATTTCTTGTCAAAGCATTATAATTGAAATATGCTAATTGACATATCAATAAAACTAATTTACATCCAATAAATATAGAGAAGAGATCTTATTAGTTTGTGAAATGTGTGTAACTTTATTTTTACCAAGTCTCCTCCGAAAGTGAAGTACAAGTACAAGTATTTCTGCAACATTAAGATATTACACTGAATATAATATTACGTAAGTAATACATAATATTCGTAACTCTCAGTAAATTTCTCGCATTAGCCACATGTTTAACTTTAAACCTGCTATTACCAAACTAACTTTAAGTTATTGTTATCTTCTGAGAACTTCTCATTACTATTTTGGAACTTTACCGCTCCTTCTACTTTGTATTAAAGTTGAATTCGTTGCTGACAATTAACGTAAACCTTTTAGCATTACGCTCCAACCACCGTCATCAGCATCAGCTGAAGAATTTCTGGAGTCTCAAGAAAAAGATATCATTGTAAAAAATATTCGCAATAAAATATGAATAATAATAATAATAATATAAACATATGACGTATACATTTAAAGGATTATTAATAAATAATAAATCATGAAAACGAAAAAATTGCATTGAATTAAATTAAATTAGCGGTGATACCATTGTTCTATGATAAAAATCCTCGATGTTCGAGAGGCACACAGGTACACATGAACCACAGGTTCCATATCCACAGCTGACAATACTTTTAATAATGCAGGGCTGGATGTCTAATACATCGAGTAATTGGCTAGCTACCAATTACCTTTAAAAAACTATTCACGTTGTGAAAATTCATATACTCAAATTCTGAAGTGGACATTTTCAATCTAAGGGAATTCATATGCTACACTTTTGGAGCAAATATATTAATTATAGTAGTATTAAATACATCTATAATTTATGAATATTAATGATATAAGAAAACAATCATCAATCAATTTTTTTTATAAATTTAAAAGTCTTCCTCGGTTTGGCGTACAAATATCATATCAGTGTGTTTTAACATATGTTTCTTTTGTTATATTTTGATATGTACACTCAGGTCTAGAATTCACGTGCCCAAGTGAGATGAGCGATATGTAGACAACAGATTCTCATAAAAAACCATCTCACAACTCACAAGGTATCTCGATTTGAATAGAGTCTTCCCGTTTTGGAGATTCACCACGTCTGAAATTAGAGTAATAAAAAATATTTACACGACAAAATCATTGCTTACTTTGTTTATAATACAGCAGTATTAAAAAATCTCTACATTACAATTACTTTATTTCAATGAAACATAGTACTAATTATAGTCATTATTATTTTATTATGAAATTAACACAACATATTATATATTATACTTTCAACTCTTTACGTATTAACGGTTTTATTTACACAAAATGGAAACGCTTAATAAATGTAATATTCTTTCAATGTAAACTCAATTCTCTTTTTGCACGGATTTAAATTAACACTTTCCAAAAAAAATAATCTATTCTTTTTTACACTGATGTTTTACTTTAACACCGTTTAAATAAAATCTCGCTTGATCAAAATAAAATTCCAGCATTCAAATCATCCATATAATATATCCAAAAAATATTTAAATATATTTTAGATGGACTTGAAAAAGATGGTACACTTTCAATCATTCAAGCTTGGAAGAAAAATACTTAAATAGATTGTCACCAAAGACGGGCAAATTTATTGACTAGCACTCACAATGAATGACTAAATTAATGATAATAATATGTAAAAAATACAACGTAAACTAATTCTACGTAAAAAACTATCTACAACACTTTTTTACACGATGTCCTTTGAAACATATCTCCCGTATGAAAAAAGAATCAGGTGTACTTTTGACATGATAAACTAGAAATTTCTGCATTCGCTACGTGGCAGCCATATGCTCTGCGTAGAGAGAGGATATGGTAGAAGCAAAAGAAGTTCTCAAAGTACTCAAGTTACTTCCCTATGATTACTTAAACTTAATCGAATAACCAAATAACCCTTATTGGTTTCCTATTACTGATCTTCGCTATGTTCAAACTCTCCTGCGAATATAACTTATAATAAGATTTACAGTGGGAAGTGGGCAGAGGAGCCAAGTGACGTGCGAATTGTTTGAGACAGAAAATTGGTCGTAAAAAAGTTTATGATCTTCGGCAAGCGGCGGCAGAATCCTTATTATTTTCTCAAAGGACTTTATCTCCAAGGCGGTTGGTTGGCATTGTTTCAAATTGCAAACTCCTCAGACAATTCACCATAATGCTAAGTCAGTGCGTAAAGAAATAATTGTCTTGGAAGCTGTCAGTTTAGTTCAAGAGACATGGATGATTGCTTGTGTGGAGAAATAGCCATTCAAATAATTATATCCTACATAAGGTTGTATCTAGGGATTGCAAATTTCGAGAAAATGAAAAAAATCGGAATTCAAATTTCAACATTTTCACAATTCGAAATCTCGGAAGTTTTCTGAATTCCAAATCATTCTGGATTTGTTTTGAAATTTTTTCCGATTAATTTTCTATCCTTAATTTTTTTCGGAATTCCAAATTATTAAGACCAATGCAAATTTTGGAATTTTCGGAATTCCGTTTTGCAATTCCTAGTTGAGTATAAATGTTTATAATTATGAAGAAAACCACTGTCAATAATAGAACTCGCCCATTATATTGGATTATACGAGGACAAAGATTCATATTGACATATTTTTTTGCACAAATCGATCGTCAGTCAATTACTTAACCTACCAGGCTTTCATTTAATTATCTTCGAATCTTTAAATATCGTTATCAGCTATAGAACTTAAGCCCGCTATCTCCAACACCAACGCACGCATTTTAACTCTCAGCTTTTTACAGTTATTAGGTATTTTGGACGCGAATGGTTTCCTTAACAGGCGTACTTTATTGGATTAAAATTGGAAAGATTTTGTTTTAGGAGATAATTATTTCGCTACCATCCAGAAAAGTTTCAGAGAATGAAAGATTTCTTATGGTGTAGGCATCCAATTGAAAGTTAAGCCGGCTCGATTAACTCTCCCTTTCAAATGGCAAAAATCCCAGAAGACATTGCTGGCCATTTCGACACTCAATCAATTATGTATGTCGCTTAAACTAAGCTGATACACAATATGGCGTCCTAGATGAAACAAATTCTTTAAATGCATCATTTTTAGTTTAATGGATAAAACATTTCATCGTCAATTTGTAATAAATCGTAATATTCTACACCATTATATTATTTAATTATAGCAGTCTTTTAAACTCCCATATTTCATTTTAATTTAAATTCCCGCATATCAAGTAGTGACCATTATTAAGCCATTTTATTTACGTATATCAATAACTCTTCGTATTAGATTGAGACCTCATACATTATTGGCGGACCCCGGGCTAACAATTTAACTAAAAACGGGACGCGCAACAAACGATCGATTCACAACAGTTAATTGAGAATTTAGCTTCGGGCGAAGTGTTAAATCACTTTTTTATGCGACCGTTGCTTTCTCAAGGTAATGGTCTAATTAAAATTGTAAAGAATAATTATATACATTAGATAAGGTACCGATTTAAGAACAGGAAATACTTTATCTACAAGTAAGGCAATATTCTGTACATACTAGGCGACTCAATAAAACAACTCAACACTCATAATTTAAACACCTTTACGATGTAAAAAATATCATTAATCACTACTTTTCTAGTATTCACTTACTCAGTTCAATTTATTCGTTTATTGAACATGTTAAGAATATTATATTTTGATATTTAAGCATTGAAAACATAGAAATACTTTGCTTTAAAAAACACAACGTAAAAAAATATATATTCTAAGAACGAATATCGAGTTTAATAAATCCCTTTCCATATTTTGATATAAAAAACAATGTCCGTATTACATTACTCTCACTCTTCTGGAATAAATTGATCTCTCTTCCGTATTTTCTCCCTCTATATGTAATATATGGCCACCACATGACGCCTTCAGGATTCTCTGTCACCTGCCAGCCGCCTCGCATCCTCCCAGGCCATACCAGCACCCTTTAATTCCACTGAGTACAGTGTGAAGACTTACGTATCTTGACAAATTACTTTTTGTAAGGATTGGCTGTGGTCTCTTATAATGCTACATCGAACACATGCAAATTTAGAAAACAAATGAAGTACAACGGTAACTATTTGAACCGTCGATTTCCAGCGTAAAAAAGCGCGGGCTTAACAATCGGCTACCAAATGAGCGTAGTATTATAGTAATGCTACTTAAAATTTATTAATAAATTTAAAAGCGACAAAAGATCAACATCTTTTTGCCGGCCAGCGTCCTTTAGGAAGGGAAAAAATGCGTGATCTACAACCATAAAACTCCAATATATTTTTGCATTGCCACGGGCGAAACTTAATTAGAACATTATAATCTAAATATTATAGATATACGTATGATAAATACTCACCTATCAAAGGGCTATTAAATAATAAACACCGCCCGTTGTTAAATCGCTTTTAAATAAAAAACGTTTTAGATTTATAATGTGCTATAAATAGTTAAAATGTTACCTGATGAGTTAGGTTCCAGCTACGAGCTTCCAGCTAATATCTTTATATATTTTTTAAATTCTGCTCAACAATCTGGATTATTTTTTAAAAAATCTTTCACCCAATAAATATTAATAGTGTAAAATAATTGACTCATTCAAAAGCAAGCAATTATTTCAATCAATAATACACGGTGACCCTAAACGATAACCAGATTAACTCCAAACCATGACATCCAAATTTTTATTCTGACTTTCATTCTTAATAAATTCATACTACAGAAGCTTTATATTTTTTTAAAACAAAATGTGAAGCTTAAGAATCTATGTAAGTTGACGATAAATTGTCTTTCACGAAGAATGGTTATCAGCTAATTAATCTTCCAGTCGTGCGTCATCTGAATTTTCATCGGCCTAGATGTGTATGATGCTTTCTTTATCCACTCATTTTCCAAATCGCAGGATATCGTTCTCTAAGAATTTCACGCTAAATCAATCTACTCTCCCTTATTATATCTTAGGACGATTCTTACATTTTGACAGGTCCTTCAAATTTAGCATTCCGACGGGAAATGCTAAGTCAAATCAAAAATATATTTTACTAAATATGTTTCTTCCTACTTACACTAAATATAGGTTTTCTTTCAATAGTTTGAAAATACGAGGACTGTACGTTTTACGTAGGAACGTAAATAGTAGAAAGGGTTTTTTGTGGACCGTTTAATGTGTAGAAATTTTTAAAGCTTAGAACCATTAGTTTTTTGTTATAATAACCATTGATCATTTCAAGTTTGTACTTTTATCATGTTAATTTTATTTTTTGGCAGATACACAATGCAATTATTTTCACCGCGTGATTCCAAACGTTCGTAAATCCATTCTTTATTGCCAAAAAATAATACTTTCACATGCAGCGTCGATGATTTAAGACGTCTAGGACGATAAATGTAATTTATCTACGGAAATGGTGAAAATTTTGGCTTCGTGCAGTTATAACTTTATCAAAGCGCAAAAAAAGTTTGTTTAACACTCAATGTCAGACAATCTGAAAAGACAGCAGTGGTGGACATAAACTTTTAACTTAAATTACATCACATCTTTAAATATAATGTTGATAATTTAACTAAATATCAAATAAATTAATAAAATAAGTGTCATATTCGAGTACATAAAAAACATCTGGATTGCCTTAAATTTTCATAAATAAAATTGTATTTGAGTTCAATCTGTAAGTTGGAATTGATATTGCCTTTAGTGATCATGTTTTAAGTTAGTGTAAAACTGTAAATATCTGAACATTACATTAAGACATTCTGAAAATTAAAATAGAATAAAAGTTTTGGTGGCATAAACAATTATTTACATGAAATAAATTTATTTTTATTGTACAATAAATATCGAGAGTTCTTGCAAGTTTTCAGAAAGTCTACATATTTAAGTTATGTCTCCAAAAAAACATCAGTAAGTTAAAATGAAAGTGCATTTTTCATATCGAACAATAAACATCAAAACAATCATCTTTTTGGAGTTCCAGACAAATAACTCAGTCTGGACATCTTTTTTATCATACTTTGTATTTGAACAACTTAAAAGTTTTCTCATTTTTTAAAAATGATAGCCTACTCAAGTAATAATTTTGAAATTGAATATTGCTACATAATTTATATGTCATCTAAACATGAACCACTTAAAAATATTTTTTATTTTATTTGTCAGAGTATATGTAGCAAATATTAACAGATTTATTATATTACTTTCAATAAACGGTCAGAAATCGATTCGAAGATTATTAGCAAATAACTTTTATCTTAATATATAATGTAATTAACTTGTCTTCGAATGATTATTTTGTGAATAAAGCTTTATGGTTCAAACAATATCAAACAATCTATATCAAACGATTGACTCTTATCCATTGCATCACTAATAGAACTATAATACCTGTAATGCAATTTATTTTCCATATATCCAGGCATTCATAAATCTTCATAAAAAACAATCTGCAAAGACAAATATTTATATTAATAGAAACCGATTATGTACATCGATTTAGACATAGTTTAAAAATGGTAGGAAGATATTTTTTAGCATAACAATGAAATTGTCTTTGTTATTATCTGTAAAATTATCTTAATTTTATATTGTTATTTAACTCTGTGGATAATGCTTCAATAAAGTTAGCAAATACTGGACATATCTAAACTAATAAAAAACAGTTTATTAAATATGTTTTATCCTAAACAAACTGATCCCGAGATGTATGCCTTTTGTGGTTAGTCGTAAAGTACTTAGTTGCCGTTTTAATATTATTAAGTTCTACTTATAATTAGGAGTGAACACATTACTTTGCCAAAATTATAACATAGCATTTGAAATAACACAATATTATGGTCTTGAAAGAATGTATAGAATTTGATAGTTCAACTTTTTTTAAGATATGGTTAGGTTATATCTATTGCAGCATCGTTACGCTTACAAAATTTATTTCGAATTCCGACTGTCCTATTATAATAGTTTATCTTCGAAAATATTATGTTTTATATTAAAACGGCCCTACATTTTATTGTATTCAAATCTTCGGCTGCTAAACAATACATTGTTAGAATCTTTGACTTCATCATTTTCAAGTAAATATCAAATTTAATATTGTTCTCAATATAGTTTAAAAGACTACAACAATAAAAATACACCATATGTTGTATGATTTTTTCACAGGGGAGTAAAATTGGTTTCCGCAACTTATGAAAAGTTAGAATAAAGAAAAACACTGTGAATTATAATTCAACCCATTTACATTAATAAATATGCTAACTTATTTCGTGTTGAAATACGGCATTTTGATAGTTTGTAATAACAAAGTAATAGTATTATAATAAGCATCGATACATCTTTCCGATTTCGATTCGATTTACAAATACTTTGATTAAATCTTCAACTCAATGAAGTTGGTATAGTATAATAACCTTAAATAAATATATATGTATCAAAACGAATATTCACTGATTCAAAGGTCAAGAGATAGAGTGAACACCTAGCAGATAATCCTCATATATATCTCAATGTTCTCTACGTTGTGTTAAGTGACATTCATGACCTTGACAATGGAAAAACACAATGATTTTCATTTGTTTGATCAACGGTTTTTAATCGCTTCAGTTTGTTTTGTATCGTATGGAATTTTAATAAACGGGTCTTAAGCAAAATAGAATCCCTATATAATTATAATATTATATACCTGCAAAAGAATTCACGATGGCTTGACAGAATACGTTTTTTTGTGGTTGAAAAGTAGTTAAACTAGATGGAATTACAGCAAATTAATAAGGATTTGTTTCGAACAGTGTAGTAAAAAAGAGACATTTGCTTCAATGGTTACTTGCGTCTTGGATCATGATCTACGAAGGCCCATACTATGGTTAAAATCATATATTTTTAACCAATAATTTAAACGACAAAAATATCAACAATAAAATTTTATAACATCTGATGTAGGTACTATTATCCATTATTATTTACAGAGATAAACTCGATTTAATATTAAATATATTATGCAGATAGTTTCATTGTTGTTAAACGCAAGGGTTGAGTGGCCATTCATAGTTGGGACGGGGGGAAAAAAGTCAAAAGTCAACAATTCATCCCAAATCATCCCCACATAATGCAGTAATAGCCTCATTTTCGGACAATGGACACAATAAAGAAGCATGCCTCGAGACATGCAGCGCCTTAATAGCCGCATCCGTACACTCAATCGAATTGATTTGGGACTTAAATACAGTGAACGCATTATTTACACTCTGCCCTATCTAATGGCATTATGGTTAGGCATGCCTTTCGTAGCTGTCTTACAAATACGAATTACTTCTAAGACCTTACGCTCCACTGAACGATTATAAATTTCATTGTCGGGTACATAATTTTTACATTACTTTAGCGATTAGTGACAATATAGTCTTACATTTTCTTGTTTTAGGTTTTCCTATAAATACTTCAGTATTTATCCTTTATATTAATTAAAAGTCTCGAAATTGATGTCTAAATAATTATCAATATTTTTTTAGTTCAAAAGACCTGTATAATACCCGATACTTCTAAGGTGTTGTCATTTTCTGGCAGTATTTCTCGTATTGAAACTGTCCTCAAATCCGATGTTTGTATTTTTTCAATAAAAATTTGCACCCATGGTCTGGAAATATTATGCTCTGCCTATTTCCCTTTCATTTCTAACCTGAGAGAATGACGAATAGCTGATTTTGATCAAAATCTGCCAAGAAATCTCGATATATGATCACCATAACATGATGTAAAGCATTTTAATGTGTAGTTACAATTCTTATGAGGTAATCGTGAGTGTTATAGGTTTTTATATCGCATAATCACTCCTTCATAATTCATTTTAAATGTTTCATAACAAGTAAATTTTGAGTTTTCCTAAAAAAATAATTGGTTTTTGATTTGATTTTTGATTTAACAGTTGAAATTTAAAATCATTTTTCATCGAGCAGTTTCCGCTGAAAGTAGAGGTAGTATTTGGATTAGTAAAATAATTATCAGGTATTGGTTCAATTAAATTTCTTCGAAAAAAACCTGTAAAGTAAACATTATATAAAGCTATAAAACACACAGATTTTTATATCTTTGCTTGTAAGAAATTCGATTAAGCACGATCTGGACAAAAATGTGCTTAAGAAAGGAACTTAATATCACGAAACATTACACCTCTATTCATTGATACAACGTAGCACTATTATTGTATTTAATTGAGAAATAAAAATGTATAATTTGTAGAGAAAATATCATGAGAATTAATTTTTTGAAGAAATTAATGTAATCAATACACCAAATCTTAATTGAGAATTTCTAAACGTGATAATTTTAAACAAGTTATTTTGAATACTATTATATTTCCGTGAATAAAATTCTTCGTGTTTTTTTATAACATGAATAACTTCCTATTTATTCATATAGTCTCGTAATTTCTTGATTTTAATTAGCTGTCCAAAATGTGTACTGATAAATTGATTCCAATAAATCCCATTATATGTGGAATTATTATTGTCGCAATCAACAAAGGTTTCCCGATTTACAAACAAGCTGTAAAAAAATCTACATCACAAAGCATCCCTATTTTGAAACAGGGTTAAGTTATATCATCCTCGGTAAAAATGACAAAATAAATTAAATTATTTTGTTTATAATACACATAAAAATAAATATTTTAAGATTCAAAAAAATTGTTCTATTTTTGAAAGATGGTATTTCAAAAATAAGCTGGGTAGATAAGAACAGAGAAGTTTTAATTTATAAAAATTCTTAATTTTCCTTGTGAAAAAATGGCTTAGCCGGAAAATATATTATGTATTACAAATACGCCAGTAAATAAATTGCTGATTGTGAATTTTATTCTTAGGCAAGTCTATAAATAATTTATAGTCTGAAGATGCTCGTACAAGAAATATGATAATTTTCTTTTAAGATGTTTTTTCATTAGTATTATCTTTGAAAAGAAACGTCTGTATTAATATTGAGAGTAGCGAGGCTTGATTTCAC
>JAGVSQ010005433.1:1591-17741 GCA_022683975.1 Rhyacophila evoluta
GAGAAGATGAAGAGTTAAACTACATATTCTAATTTAAAGAATATAATATTTGTCTCTTTTATTGATAATGGCATCAACACATCTAAAACTTGATTATTACAAAACTATAAATAAAAATTATCAACCAACATAATTAAAATTATACATGTAAGTACCTAAAACAATTTATAATAAAGAGCTCAGACATGTAAATTCTAATTAAATTAATGCACATAAAATATTTTATATGATTTCGGTGTAAGTTTTTGTGATTGATGAAATTGCAATTATAATATAATACTGCATTATCATTTTTAAGGATTTTATTTCATTATTGTTGCTTCACATTTAAATTATTATACATATATATACGTACTCAATTTTTAGTTTGAACCACAAATATATATTTATATCAACCTTGACATTGAGTATAGTTGATGGCATAACAGACGAGAATCATTCACTTGATTGTAGTTTTATAATTGACATGTGTATTTTATATTTTAGCCATTAAAATTTATTTTAACTTAATCTATTTTACTTAATATGGCTTAAAGTTTATAAATAGTCCGACTCAAATCTCTGAAAAAAGTATCTTTTGAATGTTTTTCTATTTAATATAAAGCCACCTTGTCTAAATGCAAATGTAAGGTGCTTGAAATTTCTCAAAATTGTTGATTTTCATAGTCTGACCTGCATGCCGTATTTTACCATAAAAACTACAGCACAAAGTGTTTGGCAAGACTTAACTTTTTGCAGTGTAGAAATATGTCCGTTTATACACATTTCATGGCCAGATTTTACACCGAGCGTTACATTTCTCCGGTAAATCGACTGACTTTTTCACAGAAACTGATTTCTAGTTATAATATGAATTGAATTCGTCCAAGTGACATTAAGCTGAAACAAAAGATACTTGTTTGCTTATCTTCCATATTGTAACGGTCGAGTTTTCAGGCGATTATGACTTTCAATAAGTTCTAAATCGAACTTCAAAAATTAAACCTTAAATTCAAAAAAAATTAGTCTTGTATTTTATAATATATATTATTATTCAAAAATATATATTTTTGTAATCCTAATACTTTGTATGCCAATAATAAATAATATTACTTTTCATTTCGGCCCAATTTAAAAATATGTTGTAAATTCTTTTTTAGTCCTAGTATTTGCAATTTGTACTGAGAACACTAGAGTGCTATTCACTTTAACGCGGAGTAAAAACAAGATTTGATTGTTCAAAAAAATATGCAAAAACATATTTTTAGATATTCATCATAAAATATAGAGGTACTTACTGACTGTGCTTAAAACGAGATGCAATGTGTTGGAAATAATTATGGTAGCATGTGCGATACCTAAGGCTTTTATCAATAAGTTGAATGTATAAATACTCATAATTATTTGTACTGATATATAAGACAAAATTGTGAAATATCATGAAAAAAATACAACCGTTTTAGTATAAAAAATATGCTACGTAATGACAGAAATATGAGAATTGATAATGTTTATTATTTAAAAGTATTTTCAAAATTATTTCTTTAAACTGATGACTATCAATTTGAACAGGATTTTAATATTGTCAATTAATTGTCCTTTGGTGGCGAAAAAATTATAAAGGATATATTCGCGATGCCCTTGCATCATCATATAGATGATGATGTAGCAATAATAGTAGTCTCGATTAATGGTGACACAGACAAAAATCTGAAATCTGTGTGAGTAAATATGAAATATTAGTATCAAACTGACCAAAAAGAGGGTTAGAATATTTATTAACTATAGAATCGAAATAGCTTTCAACTAAATCAATTTAAATATTAGAATATTAACTTAGCTTTGTCAAGAGATCTATAATAAATTGTGTGCAAAAGTTGCAGTAACGTAATGTAAAAATAACCGAATAAATTTGACTAAAACGATACTTTCTATTCGCTTTTAAGATTTAAATAAGTGCGTAATTAGGCATACCCTTTCGAATTGAAATATTTCTCATTATGCTTTATGTATACACATATATTTATATTATTGTTGTGAACGGTGGACACTGTCGGTTTTAAATTTAAACCGAATCAGCGCTAACAAAGCGATAATAATATAGCTACAAAAATGTTCGGACTGTGGAGAAATTCGATTTTATATAACTGTAACCGAGCTAGATGTTGGCTGCTGTAAGCCAGCCTATAGAGAACCAATAATTTACGTACTTGTCGACTGCAGCACAGTTTGGCCCGATTTGTTTGCTCCATTCATTGATTTCTCTATGAACGAATTTTATTTAATAGAAAAAATCTTTGAAAAATCTTGTTTAGGCAAAATAGGTAAACGTCTTTGATACTTCTGCTTAATTCACAGGTTAGAATTTTATTATCAAGATTTAACTCATAAAATATGATCATTATTTAATCAACGGATTGGATTCACATCGTATATCATAATATGTAAGTGTTGATTTTAATCATATTTTAGTTGAAATAACTCCTTTACACAGTGGTTTTAGCTTTAGGTTAATAATTTTGCTAGTAACTAATTCAAGAGTGGTATTATAGCTGTAATTAGAGATAATGGTGTCGTAATCGATATATCTAACAACTAGTGATATGCAGAAGTACAACTTGAAATACTCATTTGATGTTAATGTTAACGTTATCGCCTCGGTGACTGATTGAAAAGCGCGCGTATTTTGACATTGGAACTAGAAGGTTCAAATACAGTAGGCCCACAAAAATGTAGTTAAAAAATGCAGGATTAGACACTTTATGAACTGAGTATTGGAATTAAAAAAGATTCTTAAGAAATATAATCGCTTTAAGAAAATCTGCACGTTATAGACGTAGAAAGTGTTTTTTTATCTACTAAAATCCATTACAGGTCCTATATGTTTTAAAAATTATTAATAAGTAATTTTTATAGAATTAAGTTGAAAGTCTCCATCTTGTGAAGGTACACATGCATCATTTAATACTGGAATAAAACGATCGTCTCTATTACAAACAGTAAATTACCATTTCCATTTCAAGCCAAATAGTATGGACTTCCATAATATGAATTAATCTCCAAATATTGTATACAGTACAACGCATCATATCCAGTTCACAAATTGGTTGAAATATGTATTTTTATAATTTTTACCAGTGTAACTTAAAAAAACTTAGATTATAATTTTCGCATAATATTCGGAAACAATACAATTAAAAACAACCTACTGCAATTCCAAATCTTTGAATGGACATGTTAATTGTAAAAATAAAAAATAAAATCCTTGATATTGGTGTTTTATAAAATAATTTTATAAATAATCAAAGAAGAGAATACAATTTGAAGACAAAAAACGTTATTAAATGGTAATAAAGTGTTTTAAAATTTACCTGAGTGTATTAAATACCTATTTATAGTACTTTAATCAGTATTCAAAACTTTCTACGAGTGTTTTGAAGTTATTAAAAATAGCTATATAAATATAAAAATTAGTGCAATACGTGAATAGTTACATTGTATTTTTACATTTTTCTAGCCCAAAATAAGGAACACTATGTCCTTAATGGATTATTTGAAATAATGCCTTAAGAATCAGTACGCAGATAATATTAGTCATAATATGAGCGGTTCATAAAATAATGTTGAAGTCTTTACCAATAATATTGTCGATTTCACTGATTTTAAACTTGTACTGCAGTAAAAACTGTTGAACGTACTTGACACCGTCGCGTCGATTTTCGTTCAATTTACGTGATCTATAATTTTTTGTGCATAAATATGAATAATTTACTTCAAATGCGGCATCAACTTACACTGAAACACTTATTTTAACATATTATATTAATCACGTATCGATTTTTAACTATTTCCGGTATTCATTTATAGATCCTGAAACATCTACGTTAAATTTTCAGCACTGTTTTATTCGTAGTACATTCACGAAATATAGTTATGTTTAAGTGTTTATTATATATTTAAAGTTGTTGATCGGTTCACGTTATTGATTTTCGATTGGCAGACGCGGTATCTATTCCTGCAATGATCTACGGAAGATCTATGCGTTTTAGGAATGATCTATAGAGTGTTATTACCGCGTCTTGTTCCGCCAGTACCTCGCGTACCAATGCGACTATGTGGAACGACAAAAGCGCTTGCGCGATCAACAGCGCCTCTGGCGAAGATCTATAAAGCTCGCAATCGTTATTGTTTTAACCGGCTACTAAGGAGACTTTAAGCATGGCAAAGAACAAATAAAGTAAACGTTTTTTTTACATTCTGATATGTATTTATATAATATTTGCGTAGTATTATTAATATCTCATAAATACAATCTTTTTATACATGAATGAATAATTTACATAAATTATGACATGGCATCAAATAATAATTAGCAATCATAAGTTTTATATTGTTGGTGTCACTGAAAGCATTGAAATATATTAGATCAAGAAAACGAAATTGGCAGATAATTATTATATAATTAGAGTAATAAACACACGATCAATAAAATCAATTCAGCATTAAATTTACGAGTATTTTTTTTTTTTTGAAAAATTGGTTTAATTTTACTCAAGTATTGACCGTACCATCGAAAAATCTAATTGATTGATTTATCAAGCTTAGATTTAAAATCTTCATTATTATTATTTCTGAATGACCCAGAGTCTTCGTTTTCTCAGGAAAACTTCTCCGGTTTTCCTTTTTTCACTTATTCCTATACCAATTGGGATATAAGATTTAAATATATGTAAAAACATTTAAGTTGTTTCAATCCTTGATCTAATGTTAGCATTAAGCTTTGCCGTCTACAAGACAGATTCCCACTTTTTCTTGTACACTACAATATTTATACCACCTCAGGGGTTTTTCTGTGTTTCTTGAAATAGTCTTTTGATGGATAGATAAAGTTCATTGATTCACCATTTCAGTAAGTCAAACTGGACTTTTTAGAAACTTTAAATTTCTTTAACTTTACATTTCAAATTTGTGCATATAAATCATATTTACCTCACCGAACAGATCCGAATGATCATGATAAAAAAGTGTTGCAAAACATCTATCAAATATTAACTTAAAAAAAATTTAATGTTTTTGACTGATGGTCCTTGATGGAAATTGATTTTAAATTCTAAATTATTTAAAACTGCCCGCATATAATGTAGCCTAAAGATGCCGAAAGGCGAAACCCGGGTCACTAATGGTGATTTCACACATCGAAGTTTACCAGTTGTAAATAATTTAGAATTAAAATAAATTTAGCTTTTTTTCTTTAGATTTTTAACAATCACATAAGAGATATATTTTTCTATTAATGGAAATTAAAACTCCAAAATGTAAATACATTATTTGTAAGCTTGAAGCTAACTCAACAAAAAATGGTTATCTACAATATCGGAGTGGCATATTAATTGTTACATATAAAATTAAAATGATTTTTACCATCCACAAGTACCTTCAAATTTTTTTTGTGATTTATCCTAAAAAGATTTAGTGAATAGTAATCTCATAAGCACATAAAATCGCTCTTAATATGTTTAAAGCATGATAATTTTTTACGTTTTCTTAACTTTAATAATTTATTAAAATTATTAATTTTATGTTGCGATCATTAAATTTTTTCAGGAAAAAAATTAAGTAATGTTTTATTTATACATTGCATGAATCATTTATAAAAATCACCTCATTTTTTATAATATTGCCATTATGAGTAAGCATTAAAATGAATTTCCTATAAACATGCTCAAAAGAGAAAAATAAATGTATGTCTTGAAAGCCGATTTTGTAAAAAATATTTTCTTTTGAGTTACGCTGCTTTGGAAGTGATAACAATACTTTAATGAAACCGTAGATTCTAAAAATTTTGAGCAAAGGGGCGTGTATTATATGAATTTATTATATTTATATTTAACATAAAGTTGAACATATTGATTTAATACAAATGTAACAATAAGTTATAAGGTAATTCAATTACAGTTTATACAAACAAGACAAACTATGCAATATTTTTCAATCAAACGTGTGTGTCATGCCTTTTTTGACATAATTAATTAGATTTGTTTAAATATATTTATCGAAAATTTTAAACATTGTATTTAGGAAAATGATATTTGACTATTCAAATATATTTGTAAGGTCCATCGTATACTTGTATATAACTACTTTGATAATGATCATACAAACAAAAGTTGCTTATCAATAATTTGTAATTTGGTCGAATGAAATTAAAAATAAGATGATGTTTGGATTTGCCATGAACCATTCAATTTCATATTGTATAAAATATTTTAAAGTAAAATATAACAATATGTTTTTTGGGAATATTTACTAAAGTGTAAAATTTGTATCCTAAATTTTTATCTCAACTGCTATTGTGCTTACAAGCTGATATCATGAATATCAGTACTTCTAAGTATACATGTTATAAGACAAAATAAAAATCAATAGTTACTCCATATACAATAGATTGCTATTCGCTGCCCAAAAGTACAGTTAAAGTAAGTTTCGCTTTAGGTAAATTATGGATTATAATCGTGAAAAAGTTTAAATAATTGTGCAACGGCGTTAAGATATACTCAAAAATGTATGTAGCATAGTAATTTAGAAACATTAAGATTTTTTTTTGTATTTTAAATATTAATTTGACGGTATAATTATCCCGAATTACAAGAAAAGTAGTAATCAAAATCCCTTTATTACATTTCAAATGACGAGTGAAAGTCATATTTTATTTATCATACTATAATTGTTGATTCTCACAGTTTTATATTTACTGACATATAATTTATAAAAAACGATTTCGATACAATATTAAGCCGTTACCAACTCTCATTATAAACCTCATCCGACTTCCGGTAGAGTGAGACGGTCAAACATATTTTATTACAGGTGCAAGAAAGACGGCATGGTCTTTTCGTTTCGAGTTAAAATGTACATTATGAGAGAAACAGAGTTATCGATTGTACAGTGTTCGTAAGTGAGACAGAAAATTGATTCATTGATATCAGTTTTTCTTGAAGCGATATTGTTAGATTGAGGTGCTTTTTTTATTCACCGAGAGACATGAATTTTGGAATATTTTGTATTTTTTGAGGTTATGATGCCAATTTCGTAGTTCAAATATATTTTATTTCAGAAATTTTTACATCAAAAGAACTTAAAAAATCTTTTTTGGGGCATAGGCACAGTGACAAATGCATTTACTAATTAAAATGTATTTTTAAGTTCTCTTATAATTGCTTCATTTTTATGTGCAGCTCATGACTCTTGTTTTCATTGAAAAAAATATTGCCAGTTACAATAAAAGGATACGTATAATTGCAGGTTGCGTTGCTATCTATGCGTCGATGTCTCCAAATAAAACGTGGTATTTTTATTTTTGATTATCTTCTAAACGTTATTTAAGTGTTGTAGAATTACCAACTTACTGGAGAATGATTTGAGCGCCATATAAATGGTAAAAATCGATTTCGTACTAAACAATTTTGGTTGAATTTTTCCACATATTTATACTGTAATTCGCCTTTTATGTTTTGATCTCTTTCGGGATAAGTATAAATAGGTTTTATTTTTTTTGCTATGGTGAAGATCGCATTTTTTTGGAATTTTTAAATATTTTTTGTGTAAACCAAACATACGGTAGCTTGAGTCATTCATATAGGGATGATTTATGTGAAAAATATATATTTTATATTATATATTCGATAATACCGGCAAGGTACAATCTTACGGAATCTACGTATGGTTTTTTTGCCACTTTAGCCATTCATATCATTTTCAAATGGCTTTTTTGTATCTTGGGTTGTAGTTTACTAACAGGTCTGTAGTTTTATCATACTGAAGATTGATGCATTTCAAAACTTTTATAGGAGAAACCTTAAAAACTGCAGATCGGATCTTCTGCTTTTTTACTACCGATTTATTGATATATGATACATTATTACATACATTTAGCTGCTTCTATGAATATCTCTTCCACGACTGTAGATACAATTAGACGTAGTTTATCAAAAACCTTGTCCAAAATGCCAGATAACAAGCGCGTTATAGAATAACATTTAATATTGTATGCTATTTTATTTTAGGTTTCATGGTGTAACTATTATTGGGTTTATAATATTGATTAACAAAAGAATTGATCGGTCGTGAATGTGGTAATACAAAGTGGATGATGATTTTCAGCAATCAATTATATTTCTATCTAGTGGTTGATACTACGATCACACGATAGATAGTCATTGGTAACGTTATAAGGCTAGTAAATTTTTAATCTGCCTTTATAATTCGCCCCAACACATTTTCTGTTTTTGCCAATGTTTGTTCAGTTAAACGAAATAATCAATATAACCTTTCAATTTTGATTGAATGATTTACGCTAATATTTTTTTAGGTACCACAATATTCAGCGACATTTCTTATTTTCTCATTACATCATCTCGGACTGGCCTATTTATCTTCAAGATATTGTCACTTAATATTGTTAATATTCAGAATTTAAAGGCGTTTGTGAGTATTGACTTTTAAATTATTATCTATTGATTCTTCTAGTTCGAGCGGGGTTTCCCAAACTATGTTCCACGGAACACTGGTGTTCCGCAAACCCTGACTAGGTGTTCCGAGACAATTTGGAAAGCTTTTATTCACTGTGAAAAATGTAAAGATCTTCTTACTTGTAACGATTACCCAACCTAAAAAAGTAAGCTAAGTGTTCCGTTAAAGTTTCCGGGTTTATAAAGTGTTCCATTGCAGAAAAAGTTTGGAAAACCCTGAGCTAGAGGACAGGAAAGATTTTTCTGTTGAGTTGATATAGCAGTACCGTTCAAACATAAATCGAATATTTTTTGATCTTACCGGCTTCAAAGCTACAATCTTTCTGTTAACTGGATGGTCTTGCAGCCAGTTGAGCATGGTAACCAACGACTCGTAATCTGCAAAAGATGAGTCTCAAGTGTTGAAAAACAATTATTAATTCCGAAGTAAAAATTATAATTTAATCATTACCGAGCACGAGTTGAAACTCGTTTCTGCAACCACGGACTAACTGTCTTGCGTGATTGTATTTTTTCTCGGTGATTTATTAAAGCAGAACGTTATAAATATAATAAAAATTTGTATACGTTATATAACTAGTAATAGTGTTGTGAAATTAATGGCATAAGTAATTACTGCATGTGGTTATTAATTCATTGTAAGACATATCATTTCTTTCTTTATGCTGTCTTTACTCCTAGATCCTGCGCAATCTTAACTCTAAAATTACATGAGAAAACTACCTTGGCTTATGATAGCAACACATGCATTCTACGGATGATGATTGGAAGAGAATAAAAACGTAAATATACCGAATTCTACAATATTGCACAAGAATTTAAATAAAATTATTTTTATTCGCGATAAAAAATAATTTCATTTGTGATAAATTATTTTGAATAAGAAAATACCTTTATATGAAACTGATCGGTAGCCATTTGATTTGGGGAATGGAACGAAGTCAAATGAGATATTTGGTTCAACTATGTGAATATCATAAAATAAAGATTTATTCATAAATAATATAGAATAGATAAATATACTATAACGTGTGCATTATTAAATAAGAAAATCGAAATACATAAAATAATAAACTACGCGAATTTAATAAAACGTATTTTTTTTCATTAACATTAACTTATCAGGTAACTATTATCATTTAATATGAACTCGCTTAAAACTGATTAATGATAGTCGAATCTGACAAATAATTATAAAATATATGTATATATTATTTTAAATCTTACGGCAAAAACCAATTTTATATTTGAAAAACCTTTGATACTGATTTTGATGCTGATCAATAGAGATATTGAAAATCAAAAACAAACATGGTCGTAGTCAACTTTCAAAGAAATTTAAAAATCATATTTAGATAAGCATACTTTTCTAATATTTTTTTTTTTTTGCTATCTTTGTTAATGCTTACTATAAAGCAATTGTTATATAGAAATAAAACTCAATGTATTTAGCTTAGAAGCAAGCATAACACAACAAGAGCTTAGTGAAAATATAATATTTTACGGTTCAAATAGTCATAGGTTATTATTTATTTTTTGATATTGCTGGATGTACGTTTAAAAGTTGAGGGGTGTGTTTTAAAACTAACGTTGTTACTTTTATGAATGTTTTAAAATGAAATTGAAGTTCTACCCTCGACAGGAAGTAAAATAATGACGTCTTTAAATAAAAACGAAAGAAATTTGTTCTCCGGACACACATACAGGACCGGTTCGTTATAATATATATTTACTTTTCATGTCTTCATAAATGTCGCGTCAAAATATGAAAAATTTAATGATTGTTATACTTTTACATGTTATTATATATCTGTCCATAAAGTGGCCAAACCCTTATAGTGTGTACGAGAACTTTCAATATCGTATATAAATCACTATTACACATTAATAGTTAAATCTTTAAATGAAGAATTTTAGCTACCGTGGAGTAAAACCCTCTGAAGTATAGTGTAACACTGGAAATTGTAAAAAGCCGAAATATATAGGTATTCATTATTTATGGTAATATCTTCTTGTTTTTCATAAAATTATTTTATACGTTGACATACGTATATTTTTTCTTGTCTGTATAAACAATCCATCATTTAGTACTGAAAAGTAATTTTAAATATAATTATTAGTGTCACATGCTTCACGCTATTATATTCCAATCCAGTCCTATACCAACTAACTCACGATGAGAGGATCCAAAGTAGTCAGTTGGTCTGACTTCCGGCGAGCTTCAGCGACCCCTTCAGCTTGCAGTAGCCCAGGCGTGTCGCATCGGTCAAGCGTGTACAAGCATTCGACTTCGCGTCTGCCGAGGGTTGGAAACTTGGAGTATGCTACAGGTTGATGGAATATTTCAATTATTGTTACCATCACGATAAACAAAAAGCATCCTTGGTAACCTTTCTTAAAAACTTCAAACGAAAATATATTATTTTCATGCAGTAAAGTTATAAAATTAAAGAATTCACAATTTTTAATCATATGAAGGTATTTATTTATCTGTTAAAATTGTATATATTAAGTTTACGTGTTATTTACATATCGTATATATTTCTTTTCCAGTATCATCAATTTTTTAGCAGGTTCTAAAATTTGATAAGCATCTCTATATAACTTTTTTGACTATTCTTAATAGTTTTTGCGTATTAAACTGGTGCCATATGCACATATATGTAGCGCAATATATCTTATAACCTTTTAACAATAATTGGACACTCATTATTGGTAAAACCTTAATTTTATTGAAAATTCATGGTTGATATCCATAAGAAGTTGGTAAAATTTTTATGGACACATATTTTTTTGTTCCTTGTAATCATTTTTTTTATATAAAAACTAACATCAACCATTTAATGAGCTTGAAGGTGAGATTCATAAGATATAAGTTGCGTATAAGTAAGTGATTACACAAAAATTACTAAAATGAAAATGTTGTGTCAATTATTTAAATATAGATACTATAGAAGAGATGAGTAAGTTTATGGTCCATATCAACATATATCCGTTTATTATGTATTGTGTTTCACTGATTACATATTCTAAATTGGCTTACTTTTTCTTCAAATTACCAAATAACTTAGACCAATCAAATTTGAGTCCGAAAACTTTGTCAAATACAAAATAAAAAGTATAGTACAAAAACTAAAGGTGCTGGTGTACCCTAAAATAATTAAGATACAATTTTTTTGCAGTTTTTATATTTTGACAAACACGTTAAGATATGAGTGAATATGATCAATTCTACACACAATAACTAATTGTTTTTATGGAAATAGAAAATGTATAACTTAAACCAGCTCATGCTTGAATGAACTAAAAGTGTAGACGTAATTATTCTATTTTCAATATTTATTCAGTTTGATATGTCGATTAATATTCCCCTAACAAGCAATATTGCTCAGGCATATCGCGTTGGTCATGCATACGACGACATTAAATTTGCTTTAGAGAAGAACTTATAGAAGGGTTGAAACCTGACACTATATGTAACAGGTTCATAGTCATAATGATAAGTTAATGTGCATGAAACAATATTTACCCCTTTTAATGATAAATCTAGAATCAAAACAGATTTAATCTTTATCACAACTATATCACAAATTACCCCCACATGTATGTAGTCTTTCGTACTATTGTATCTTATAAATCGATGATTTGTACCATAGAAAAAAAATGTGAAGAACTTTTATTTATTTCTGTATTTTTAAATTAACAATAGCTAAATCAATAAAGGGCACAATATTTCTGGCGAAATTTTGACACTCACTATGTATAATCAGCTTTGTAGTGCATACGTAGTTAAACGGCTTATACATTTTTATTACCTACACACAGTTCTATTGGTCATCATACAAAAACATAGAGAACATATAAACCCGTTACTACTAAGGTCTTTGTCGAATTTCAATCTTTAAGTCTTTTTCATTTATAAAATGTTTTATCTGCAGATACGGGATTATATGTAAAAAATGTGGATATAATGCTGTATTTAAATAACGTCTACAATAGATTATTCATTTTTAAAAGAATATTTTGAACGCTTGTAATAACTATTTTATATCCAATTAAACATTTGATACACGTATTATTTACTAAAGTTTTTACACAGCGGCGAATTTAATTCTATACTTTTAGGGGATTGAGAAATAAAAAAAAATAGACAGACAATCTCAAAAACAAATAAAAGAAAAACTTAAATCGATAAAGTAGTATGAAAGATTAGTAAGTGATTGTTTATTTAAATATAAAAATATTTAACCATATCCATACTTTACAATTTAACGAAATACAATTTTCTTCGTTTCAATGACAATAATTGATTGAATAAAAGAAATATTAACAGCATTTTAAAATGTAATGGTATCTATTCTGCTCATTATTTTTTCCATAAACCGAGTTTTTGTCTGCAACTATATTTCAAATGATCTCTCTTTACACACATCACGTAGTTTTCTTTTTTTTTTCAGTAAAATTTTCATGATAAACTATAAATTCAGAATATATAATACAATAGATAAATAATTAATATTTTCGACTGATGGTGCTTGATGGAAATTGATTTAAAATTCTGAATTATTGAAAACTGGTAAAGTTTACTTGGCATTATAATCAATTCAATTCAAATCATTCGATAAATATTTAAAACTACCGTAAATGTAACAACTATATTATAATCGCTAAATTTATTAACACATTTTATTTTGATGTTCTACTTGTTTAAAACTAATTTGTCATATTTATAATCGTATTTGTAGCCACGCTTTTATTTTATTTTAAATTATAAATGCAGAAAAATTGAATTATGAAAATGTTGACAAACTTGTTCTTACAATGTTATTTTCTAGTTATATGACATGCGGTTAAGTTTGTATAAGGAGTTTTTATATATCTAAAAATAAGACATTAAATAAAACGGTGCCTTAGACTTTCGAGTGTTCATATAACAATCCACGTAGCTTTGTAAAAAATCCATAGATCATTACCCATATATGAAAACTATTAACCTCTTATAAGACGCGAGTAATCATATAATTCTTTAGCGATGTTCTTCGGAGAAAAATGTGTGAAAGAGAGGGCACGGGATGGAGAGGGGAGAGTTGATATGACCCCGCGCGTGCGCACTGAGGATTGAAGATCTTGGCTCGTGCCATCTACCATTAAATTAATGCTACATATTTTCTTCTTACTTCCATGATAGTGTTATAGAAGAACTCGCTAATGGCGAGTGATGACTTTAAAGCAAAGATTGTATAATTAATATATAAATTATCATAGGTGATAATTGTGAGCTAATTATCGAAAATGTTTTATTATACTTATACAAGACTACGCCGTTAGTTGTCCATTAACCATTGAATATATGAATGATATCGAACGTAATACTACAAATAAACTATCATCAAAGTGTCTTATATTTATATTAAAGAAAACATGATCTTATCGAGTATGTAATAAGATTTATGTGTATGTAGATTTATATTTATTTACATATTTACCATCAATAGTTTGTATGTGTTTATTAACCAATGTTCCAAAATATTTTAGAAAACATTTATCGCATACAGGACATTTTCTGCAAGATGCTGTCTACTGTGTGGTTTGTTTTTTTAAGTGCAGTTATTTACGCCGATATCTTTTTATTTAACTGTTAATAATGAATTTTTAAACGTACGTTTTTAGTGCCATCGTATACATCGTATAAGTAAAATATGCACTAGTCTCTGTCATTAATTCCATAACGGTCACAGTATTAGGTATTTCTTTATTTATCAGGAGTAGATAATTTTTGTTTTCTAGATTTTGATTAATTTTTGAACGATGGAAAAGGTGGAATTTATAGAAAATTTGAAAAATTATCACGCAGTTCGTGTACTACTATATGTTTATTCACTTTTAAGCAATAATTTTTCTTATGACCCAAAGGATTCTAAATTACGCACCTCAAAATACACAAAACTTTCATAAATAGAAAATGAAAATAATATTTAATTTTTTTCAACTTATTACTTTTTTATAAAATCTAATGAATTCATTGTTGTCATTTTGACAAACATAAAAATAGTGTGTATTTAAGATAAGAATTATTTGAACACGTTTCTTAAATAGTTTTGAAGAATGAACATTAAATAATATAAGTGAGATCTTTTTAAATAATATTATTAAAATTTGTGATTTATTTTATTTTTTAATCAAAGTGTAATCATTTAGAAGTTAAACCGTTTGATATAATTATCTATTAGACCTGGAGAATTTAAAAAAATCTGAAAATGCAGGACTGGATGCCCATTGAGTTGAATAATTGTCTGGCTAGCAATTCTCATGAAAAATAATCGCTACTCACATTGCAAAATTTCATATACGGAGCGAACATCTTCCCATTATCTAGATCCATATACTCTGTCTTATGAGCGAAGATATAATGAAGGGAATGGCTTAAAATTAAAATCGTAGAGATGGTGAATCTTATGAATAATAAAAGGTGTAAATGTAACAATTTGTTTATTATATAACTGCAAATATATTAAAAAAAACATGATAAGACTGAGAAGCGGTTACAAAAATGGCTGCCAAAACGATTGTTTCGACGCACACCAGCCCCGGAAGTGACATCAGAGTCCGAGTCATGGATCAAGACTTCTTGGTTCTTGTTTTGTTGAAACATCAGTGGGAGGCGTGCTTTATTATAAAATTATTTAATTAATCCGCTGAGATTTTACAGTTATTTCTTGACACGGAACAAGATGGCTATCTGCAAGAAAAAGAATAATTAAAAAACAACATTATTCTTGTGATTTATGCTGCAATAAATGAACACACTCCATACTTATAATTTACGGTGCTTATATGATTGTATGAATTACTAATTTTAAAAATGAAATTGTAAAATAGTTCCACATCAACGCAATGTATCTACCCTAAATATAAAAATAATCAAAATATTGAATGAAATTTTAAATATTTTGTGTCCGATGTTAATTTAATAATATTTTTTGAAAATTTAAGACTGGCTGCGTGATGACCTGATTAATTCACTGACAGCCAATCCTTATAAAAAACAATAGATTTAGGTAAGTTATAAGTATTCTAAAGATGGATATTTTACTTTGCGTTGGGAACGAGTCTTTAATTTTTGGCGTTAAAGTACGCTGCACGATTTTTTTAAGAAAATCTTAAAATTCAGGATTACATAACTGCTGAAGAACAATTGACTAACAATCATCAACATATAGTCTTCTCAGATTGCCAAAATTCATATACTCCACTTTTATAGAAGACATGGTTAAAAATGTTTTAAATATAAAAAAATCTTTGTGAGGTAGTAATAATGTCCCTTCAATGGCTGAGTGACAAGTGCGAAGGCTTATTTCGGTGACGGAATTTGTCTTTTCAATTTCGACAGTTGCATAGCAAAGAAATTCATAAAACTTCATAATCAGTGAAGTGATCAATTAGCTTGAAATTAATTTCCACGAAACAACATATTATTGTGAAAATTCATACGATCCAATTTTGAAGCTAATATGGTAAAATAAAAAGCAATTCGTAAATAACCTAAAAATTTCATTACGAATTAAAAAATAAAATAGTTAAAAGAAACTTCTTACGGCTCGCAAATGCTAATGTAATATCTATGGTCTTTGGTGGGAATGATA
>JAGVSQ010005434.1:0-13205 GCA_022683975.1 Rhyacophila evoluta
GGATATGCCGAATATAGCCGCCGTTATTTCTGAACGGTTTTGAGTGCCTACTGTGTATGTATTACAACACCGTTTAGTAGTACTCAAGTAACCGTCGCTGTGTCGCTGAGTGGTCACTCTATAGCGTGACCGTAAAGAGGTTAATATAAAGCTGAATTGTAATTGCTAATAAATTGTCTTTAGTCCGGAGACATATTATCCATTTCACACATTATTCTAGAGTAAGCTGTGTAATTTTGAATTGTTTTTGAATACTGTAAAGACTTAAGTATCTTTTAAAGATTTTAGTATCTTGTAAAAATATGACTTGAAAAACATTACAAGCTGCTGTCGCACCACAAGTAATTTTCACTTCAAAATATGTTACGTCAAATAACCGTAGCTTCATATGATATATATACGTTTTACCACACCGAACAAGTACGTGAGATTCTTTGAATAAAGAGTTTGTTTCTTTCATAAGCCTAAACCGAAGCTTTCGCATCGCAACAAAAAATACACTTTATCAAAGCTCGCTCCTCGGAAACTATACTGCCGAATGGGAGATCCCCGTAATCTCTATCCTAGAATCGTCCTTTCAATTGAAGAGCCTCTTTCAATTATGGCGGGACTCTATCCTCTGTATTATTAAATTTGCAGGATTACTTCTCCAATATAAATCCGCCTCACGAGACGAAATGAAGAAATATTCGCACTGCGACCGTAGGGTTGCAATAAAAAAAATATTCATATAACACCTACTTAAACCTATCTTATACTATTCAGTTTTATAATATAATCAATTAATATATTATTAAAATATTATTTCTGTGATTTAACCTACAAATAATAATAAAGAAGAAATAAATAAATCGGACGAGTGTCATACTTGTTTTATAATGGTCGTGACTGGGTACTGAAAATTTGTTTATTAAATTTATTTTAAACTCGAAGCGATAATCGAAAAGTAACTATTGAACATAATAAAAATTAGTGGGAGGTTTTGCGAAAAAATATAGTATAAATACATAAAAGGGATAATAGATGGCGTTGTTGTTTCATTGAAGTTTCAGAAAAGTAATTGTGTAAAGCGCTTATTTTCGCTTTTGAATTGTACACAATTATCTTTAAGAACATACAAATTTGTCATTAAACTGATGTGGTATACTTTTTTTTGTTTAAAAGTATTAGTTTTAAAAAGACGATGAGAAGGAGAAAATTGTAATAAGACGGTATCAGATAAAATTGTCAGATATTCTCTCTAGATAATGGATTGTTATTTTAAATCCGGTGTCCATCTTTTGCCATTTTTAGGCTGTTTGCATAAAAAATTCATCAAAACAGAATTCATATAGGACTGTGGAAAGGCAAAAGGACGTAACCCATATAAGATAAATTTTACAGGAGCAACAAAAGATGTTTATCTTATGATTTTGAGCTAAATTCGGAACATTGTATAGAAACAACCTTGAAGTATATGACGACCAAAACCGGTGTTTTATTTACTGAATATAACATACATTTAATAAGTTATTTAAGGAAAACCAATATTTTTTTTAGGTAAAAGCCCTTTTTCCTAGTCGCGAATTTTACAAAACATCTTTTTTCAAACTTAAAAGCTTAATTTAGACGCTAATTCAACATTTTCAGCTTACATCCTTTTGATATAACGTGTATTAAGTTGTATACATTGTGATCACAAATTGAGGGTTATGTCCTTTCCCTTTCTACAGTCGATATTTTAAGCACCCATATGCTACACTTGCGATGCTTAAGTATACACTGGTAAAAATACGAAATCAAGTCTAGTATACTAAAATGACTAAGCTATCTGTAATTAATACATCATTAACGTTAAGACGACGAGATGAAACAGTTATTTTTATATTTTAAATAATAATTTCATCCTATTTTTATAAAATTATTGATACTAAGGGATGTATAGAGTAACAAAATTTCATAGTTCTGAGTTTGAAATAAATGTATATTTTACGCTTTAATATAAAAAATATGTGCGATTTAATTATGTTTAATTACTAAATTAAGAGATGTTGCAGTGTTTTTTCTCTGGCGCGAAATATTGGTCGAGTTGGGCGGGAAAAAACGGCGGGAAACCTTTTTGGCGGCAAATTGAATAGTTGGATTACTTTCCGGAAAACGGGAATGGGAAGAGGTGTGTGGAGGCCTTGGACCATTGTTCGACAGTATTGCGATGGCCGCTTTAAGATGGATGTCGCAGAAAAGAATGTTCCACCGATGTCAAGTGTTCCTCGTTAATAATCGAAGGGAGATAAATCGATCAGTTGTGATATATTTGAGGCCATTCATACTGAGAATAATTTACGAATTCAGGAATGAAGAAGAAATCTTTTTCAGGAAATGAAAATTTTTCAATAACTATGTCCGCTGAATTTTTTTTATATCATTTATGTTCTATATTGGTGTCAAAATATCTACTCATTGAGAAAAAGAAAAAGACACAACCTGAAACGAAACCACGCAGAAGTCATAATAGACTATTTAATATAGTAAATAAAAATGATAAATATTATTATTCAGAAATCATTTCTAAGCTTCAAGCTTATTGAAACGTGATAAAAAAGTTAACCCTTTACGACTGGGGCACCGCCTACAGTTATGTTCACATGTTGTAATAGTGTTATATTTGCACTGATAAATCCTGTTTGAAATACTATGCTATCAATTCATCTCTTATGACTATATATTTAAACTACGCAAAGCGCTCTTTTTACACTTGGATACGTTACACGTAATACCGTATAAAAAAGTATACTACATTAAAAAAATAATGGTGGATACGTTTACTTGAATAAAAATCAATGGATACAAAATAATAAAATTCAATATGGTTTATTGTTAATTAATTTTACTAAAAAAAATCTTTAAAATATCGTAACAAAATTTTTTGTTTAAATATTACATATTTTGTTTATCAAATTAATAATAAATAGTATAATTTTTGGTTGTTATGTTCTAGGATTTAAAACATCATAGAAGCGAAAGTGTTAAAAAAATAAGTGTGTCATTTTTGTTCTTTTTTATCTATATTTTTATTTGAGCCAGCTGAAACTTCATGAAAGGTCTATTTCGGCTAAACAGTTGATACATTTTAGCAGAAAACAAAGTACATAATTTACATAAACATTTAAAAAATAATTTAACGTTATCATGCATATTATTTATTTAAAATGATAAACAACAATTCCATAACAATAGAAGCATCGTGTATTCGTACTGAGGCATTAGCAAAATTTGTTTGTACGAGTTGTAAAAGAACCAATTTTAGATTGTGTGGACTTTAATAGAAAAAATAAAAAAAAAACTCTTGACACATCTTCATTAATAAATGTCATACGTTTAAATGCACTTTTGAATAATTTGTCACGAAATTTAGATGACTCGACATTATTATACGTTTAACATCTTGTATTCGAATATACAAAAAGGATACTAAAAAAGCACTGTCATTGGTGGTTGAATATACGAGTAGAATTAATATGTATAGTCACAAGGAAAATGTATTGTGTTTTAATTATAGATTTAATATATTTATTTATTGCAGTGAAAGCTTAATCATAGAACTGAGAACTATAATTATAAAATAATTTATATTAGTGTGCAGGGCTAGCTGGAGTTTATTTGGGGGCTGATTGAAAGTTATTGGCAGGGCTGCTGAAGTATTTGCGAACAAGGAATACATCGTACAAAAGTTTTATTCACAATAATTTACAAATATCAAAATTTATATATCAGACGCGATCACAGATGGCAACAGAATCTTATATTATATTTTGTTATTTCTTTATCATTTTATTATTCGCATAAAATAAATACAACATTTTGTAAAATGTCCAATAATGGGTTTTCACGTAAAATATAAGATGTTATATTTAATATAATAACGTTAAATGATACAGTAAATATGAATATGGGATAGTATATAAAAATATATAATAGGTATGACGGGTACATTCTATTGTAATATCGAAATGTGTAATTCAATATTCATTTAGTGCTTATGACGTATATGTCCGCGAGGCTTAGTGCGTAACACAGTGCACATGGCGAATATATCCGCCGAAGTGTTCTGCGTGGATAACTTCTTGGATATGCCGGATATAACCACCGTTATTTCTGAACGGTTTTGAGTGCCTACTGTGAATGTATTACTACACAGCTTAGTATTACTCAAGTAACCGTCACTGTGTTGCTGAGTGGTCGCTCTATAGCGTGACCGTAAAGAAGTTAAGGAAGTATTGTAGTTATGGACATATAAATTTATGCATCGAAAAGTGTGTAAGGTTAAAGAGGTGTGTGCATTTATCAAGACCCATTCATCAAAAATGTATATAGCTGAGACATTACATCTGCAGTGCTTATTTATTTCATCAATTTAGTGTAATTTATATCGTTTGGGCATTTTGTACCTTTTGGATACCAGTATAATGAAAAAAAATTAAACATTGTAAAAAAAGCGCTGCTAAAATACGTTTGCATAATTCTTGTGTAAACATTAGTTTATATCGTGTGTATGGATGTGTGTTCATGTGAGACGTGTAAAAGGCTTATTACACTACACGATATTAAGTGCTCTTGTTGAGAGTGAGCGTGGTCTCTTTGTATGTGATTTAAATGCCTAAGGTTTATTACACCGTACTTTATAAAGGTAAGGGTGCCTTGACATTGTGTAGTGTAATAGGCCTTTAAATAAGTATTTTGATCTTAGTCATCATTGTTTTTACAGTATAGTGAAATCTTGATGACTTAAAGTGAAAATTGCTTACTCCACTTTCATTGAAAATAACTGATTAATGCTACCCTGTTGTATTATGCTATATTTATGTCCTATATTAATATCACAGCTCAAAGTCATTTAAACATATCTGAGAATATAAAGAATCCTAATAAAATTTGACAACTTCATTAAAAAAAACACAACTATTTTATCTTGAGATCTGTCAAAAGTGTGTGCTTCGTAATAGGTATACAAATGAATGGTTCAAAATGTGTTGTCTTTATATCAAACAATCGCAAAAATAAATAGTAAACTAATTAATTTTACATTATACCGTAAAGTCACTATTATGATTCCCATACATCTAAAGTCCTCATTGTCAATCCTAGGCGAGCATGTAACATGAGCCTATCGATCAGACTGACAGTATAGAAATGTTGACACGGACTGTATAATGCGTGGCCTGCCTTAATCCCAATCATCCTCTTGGACTGACAGTCCCCGAATTTCATGTGGACTGTGAGTGTATGAGTACAATAAGCCATCGATATGTGAAATTGGTGTTTGAAATTTACAACAGTAAAATGATTATTAAGTGTACTTCACAGTTTACATATTTTTTTTTCAAAGTTTAATGCATTTTTCTGTTATTGTACTAGAATAGATCATAATTACTAAAAAAGGAAAAAAAATATAGCCAATTACAAATATTTGTGTACTAAATATAATGCGAAATGATTTACATACTGTAAGTAGGAGTGTTTATTTAAAAGGATATCGTAGGATGCATTATCACAAGTGCCCGTCACGTTTGATAAAGCACCCCTGAAAATTGACGAGTTACATAAAAAGCTCGATAAACGATGTATTGTTGCATTGACGTCTAACGATTTCAAAATAAAAATAAAAATAAACACGCGATGAAAAATTACGTTCATCTTGAAACGCGACGGCATCCTTTCTAGACGTTAAAATGAAGATCCAAGCATCAGCACTTGGAGAAAACTGAGAGGAGTTGAAAGGTGTATTCATTTTGTGTTGGCTGAAAAACTTTCTCACGGTATTTCTTTTTTTTTGAAAAGAGGCTTCGCAAATTTAGCAGAGGCCATCGCTCAAATCGACAGGAGTATTTTTGTCGGCCACCTTGTGACGATAAATGGCTTGAAATCCTTTCTGGTAATAATAAATATTCCAATATACAACATCGATAACCTTTTCTATAAGGGATTTGCAAATATACCGGGTGTTTCAGTAAATTATTTAAAATATTTATTGCGTATTCTACAAATAGTATGCAAGCCATTATAAATTTTATTTTTACATTTAATTTTTAAATATACTAATGTTGTATAAAGTATATTACAATTCTGTCAAGTTACCATATGATAATATGCCAAAATTCAGTTTGTTGGTCAACCGTAATTTTGATAGATTTTCTAAAATATATTTTTTTTTTTCTAAAGTACTCCGATGACTTGAGATGCTGTACCTTCAATTGTGATAAAACCATGGTATTAATTAACAAAGACTGAAACTTTATTCGTATAAAAGTATATTTCTATGTATACTGGAATTAAATTGCTTAACTTGTAAAATGTTATATCTATATTCAATAATTCAAATAAACTAACACTGAAAAATATTCGCAAAAATATAAATCTATGTATGCTTTCGATATATTTTTTTGCTAGCAAAAAGGTCTCTCATCTCAACAGGGCACGGTATTAATAGGGCTAAGTTAGTTACAATTTAATCACAAATACACTCTAGAACACGCTAACCAATGTTTTAGAAAGCTATTCTTGTGATACTTCTGTCGTTTTAAAAAGTGAGTTTTTTTCGGTGTATGTCCAGATAACAGATATGGAAATGAGAAGCGGTGGAAAGGAAAGCATATTTAATATTTATATATATTGTTATTTAATTTGTGTAGGTGTGAATGGTGATAAAATGTAACAAATTTATTGTGATCACACGGTATATCTCGAGTCATGTAGCTTTATATGTATGTTGTGCTGTAGAAAGCGATCGCGGATGATCGTCGCTTCTGTCGAGTAAAAAGCTTGAAGCGTCAAAATTATGCGTCGTCATCTGCAACACATAAATAAAGGTGGCGAAGGCTAGGCGGAGGAGCTTTCGGTACTAAGCACCGCGACGCCTCCTTCCTACATTACCATGCACGCAAACAAGTCGTCTACTAAATTTTAATTAATCTTTACAAAAGGTTGGTGAAGTTACGCAAAAAATATCTTAAATAAATCACTATCTAGATTTCGTGGGGTTAATTTTAACTTGAAATTAACACAAAATACACACCCATTTTAAACAACATTAAAAATTGAAAAATACTTAGGTTTGCTAAAAGTTTGATGTTATAACTTATTTTGGCAAAATCTCCACATGCAATGTTATTGCAAGCTTGTGATACATTGAATCCATTTTCACTCACGGATATTTGTCAGTTTCCAAATTATAATAATTGTTATTTTAATCGTTGTTTAAAAAAGAGATTTGAAGAAAGAGAGATTACTATGGGAATTAAAAGAGAAAGAGAGATTAAAAGTGGATATTGAAAGTGGTAAAAATGTATTATGCCGTTGTGTATAAAAGATTTATTGTAAAAATCGAATATGAAATTGTGTTTTTGAAATATAACTTTGATCAGATTTGTTTACACAATACTTGTAATAATCGATGAAGATCAGAAATGTTTTAATGAACTCATAGTTAAAATGAGTCGTAGTAAGTTATTGATGTTACAAGAAAAATATAATCCCAAATTTTAAGTAAGTAAGTCATTCAATTTGTTTTTTTCCAATCTTGTGATATTATATAATGTCTACCTACAATTTGTCGTTATTTAGTGTATTTATTTTTAAAAATGCCAAAAGTATTTATACAAATTTTGGCTTCGGGAACTGTAATTGGGGAATAATAATAAAATAATAGATTCCACGTGACTCAAACTTTATATTTTTTTCCATTTTGAACGGTGACGAACTATGAAAGAATTAAGTACATGTATTATTTAGTTGTAGTTAAGCAACATTAAAAAAATAGTTTGCATTTTTATTTCTCAGAAAGAAAATAAGTAAGAATGAAAGGGGGAAAATCAAATTAATTTTACACAACATCAATATTTTTTCCCAGTCAATGTTTTTTATATTAAATGATTGACTGATATGATATTATTTCAAAACACAGATGTCGTGAAGATATTGGTGAGTTTTAAATACCGACAGCTTAACGCATTTTATATGCATAAGAATTTTTATAAAATCATAGTTGGTAGAGTTTGATGCAAGGTGGTCACTATTATATCACTTCTGCCGCTCAATATTGCATAAGAAAATTATTTGCTAAAATTTATTTTTCGTTTTTATCTTTTGTTCTAAAAATAATAATTTGGTGGGAAAAAAATAATTGTCAAAACGACCAAAAGCTATCTCAAGCTGGTCGAGCTTTAATGCAGCTACTACGGAACGGGAAGATGTCCGATCATGTAACAATATGCACAATATACATTTATATGGAATTTATACAATTCGCTGATTCAAGATATTCAATCGCTCACTTTAAATGTTGTTAAAATATAATATGTCGTCGTCAATATTGCAGGAACACGCATCTTGATTTTTTGGTTTAAGTCACTTTGCCAAGTACAGTTTTATTTTTGTAATCTCTAGTATTATTGGGACATTTTTGCATAGATACACGATTTTTTCATGTTTTATAAACATATGTGTTAATGACAGAACGTACTAATAGTATAAAAATTGCAATTTCAATTGATACAAGAGATTGCCAAAAACAAAACAATACTTTACAACGTGACTTAAACCAAAAAACCAAGATACGTGTTCCTGCAATATTAGTGACGATATATTAAATATCAAGGATCTTCAACGAACTTTGACGTGTTGCCTGGTAGTAAATCAGTGCTTTTGCGGTATTTGATGTGAAGTAAAAGAGTGATTTGTCATAAATACTAGATATTATCAAAACCATGTCTATATTAAAATGACAATTTATGATTATGTGCCTTTTCAAAATTTTACACGAGAACAATTTTAAGCTTTGAACGATTCAGAGCTTTAATGTTGTAAGCCTTTTTTCTATTATTATTGGCATATAAAATTTTTAATAGAAAGTTATTCATTTCATTGAGGTATCTAGTGAGAAAATGTTTAAAATTTTCAAATATCTGCTACCCAATTTCTATGACATATTATGTTTTAATCATTTGGCCGTGAAGGCAAAACATATTTATTCATAAAAACTGATAAATTTATTTAGGTGTTTGGTATTGTCATTTTATACTTTTGAGTTGTTTTTTTATGTAAATGAAAGTATTTTTTATCTTGGAAATCATTTAATATTATTGTAATAAAAAGTTCAGTAGAAAAATGTGTTATTAACCTATCGATTTATGTTAATATGATCTGAAGGACTTGATATTCGTTACGGCTATACTATAATGTATGCCCTTATGTGGCTATGTACTAGTTTACATGGTACAAGATAAAATGAATATAAAATTACTAGCGATCATTCGCTAATTAGTAAGTTACTCAACTCGGTATGTGTACAGCCAACCATATGTATCATAGTTGAAGTAAAAAATGCTAGTTACGAGGGTTAGTGTGAAGTGAATTCAATTCATAGACATCACCACCTCGTTTCTGTTTTGTCGAAATAAAAGGATGAAAATTTTAAAAGCAGAATTGTACAAGTCGCTACACTTCAACCTGACTATGTCCAACGCCTTTAATTAAAAGAGACTTAAGCAGGCTTTCACACTGAATATTTTACCACCCATCAAATTTAGGAGACTTATTTATTAGCCTTATATATGAAAATATTATTCATGTTATTTACCAAGAGGCAACAGTTGACTCATAAAAAACAAATCAATGTTCTTTGGTGACATAACTTTGGTTGTTTGTAGTCTATAGCTTTTACAGGTAACAGTTTTAAAATCTTCTCGTAATCTAAATCCTTTAATCACGGATCGAATGTGAACATTGAGATTGTTTAAAATTTTGTGATATTAGGAATACTTACATTATTTATAATGATGCAATATACAACGTAGATTAAAATAATGTTTTATTTTTTACTATCCCTGGGAAAAGTATAAGTAATGTAAATTTGTCAGATCAAGAAAGGTTGTATTACTTTAAGTTTGGTAAAGTTTTTTTGTGCCAAGAGAGCTACTTGTTTTGTTTAATGTAAAGAGTTTGTTTTATCTAATAAGTCATCTGAAGTCGATAGCAGGAGATAAAACTTCTGGGATATAATTAATGTATACATTTAATATCTAATATGTAATATAATAATAATTTAATGATGTACATTTTTCTGATAGTTTTAGTAAATCGTTCTCAACCGAAAATATAAATCTAAAATAGTTAAATTAAAAAAGTCTTCAGCGATACGTCCCATCATTCGCCAGTTTCCCGGGGCATCCCGGTAGTAAGTAGCTGGCTCCTAATTTGATTTTTCCGCCCACCGCACTCCGTGCTGTGGTGTAAGTAGGCGCCGCCGTAACTAATTGGGCCCTCCAAGTCCCGCCTTGCCGCCCTCGCGACCGTCCTCAGCCGCCTCTGGCACTCGAACCAGGTGCCGCTCTCTTCACAAGACTGTATCTTCACTCCTTAATCTTATTACTTTTTAAAATTCAAAAATTAAAATGTATCGTATTGACGTAGTATTTACATATTTTAAGCATTATACTCCTCAACTTCTGTATAAGTTTCCTAGATGGAGTATGTACACATGGTGTACCAAAATGTAAGCATCGCTAAGCAGTATATTGCTTTTTATTCAAAGATTGATCGTAGTCTTGGAAAGCTATTCCTTTGACACTGGAAAATTGGAAAACGTTTTACGCTGATTACTTCACAGTATTCACCACCCTAATAAACGTAAAGACGAGATGATTAGTGAAGGTTAAAGCAACTAAGTTTGATCATTAGTATTATGAGTGACAATATTTTGAAAGAATACGTTATATATTATATTAATATTTATTGGATAATCAAGTAATATCAACAAGCATGAAGTATAAATAAGGTCACCAGCAAATTCTTGATCACAAGTGGCTGACCTAATTATAATTTCTATGAGTTTTGTGAAGCGTTTTTACATTCACTAAAGATACTTCTGTATTTAATGACAACGAGTGCGTTGAATGTGATATTTTGAATTAAAGAGAGAGACTAACCACTGAATAATACCAACAAGCATACATTCAACATAGGCTCACTCGCAAATCCCTTGTCGCCCGTAATAAACTAAATAATTTTCCATTTATAAAGTTATTTAGTTATATTATACATTCTACGTATTTTAAGAAGGTTTTAGGTTTATAAATAATGGTTATAATTATAAAATAAGGTACACAATATTATGTCAAATAAACACCGCTAAGAAATAGTGTATAACCATACGTGATTGCAGATTGATGTTTTAGCATTTCCCTTCTTTTTTCATTTGTTTGTCACTCAACTATTCACTATGTCTCGTCCTTTTGAGTAAATAACTTCTAACTGTTGTACTTGAAATCCTGTCTGCACTCGTAGGCACGAGGACCGCCTGCCACCTTTGCGTCTGCTGGATAATTATTAATTAAAATTGCAGGTGCTTATTAATGCGGTGCATTTTCTCTTCTTCATTTTACGGTTTGCCGATTGAGCATTTTAATTATGGCTTTACTCGGCTTGGAAATTATCCAATTACATATCCAGCCTAAGAGTGGATTTTTAAATGGATTATATTAATCACATCTATTTGTATGAACATTTTTTTTTTATATTTCAATGATTTACACAAGAGAATCGTGAAAATTTAAAAGAAGTGATCGATTTACAGTAATATATTTTTTAAATGTTTTATTATGTAATGATATTTAACTTGTTCAACTGAAATTCAAGCCGAATTTAAAAACTATTTGCAACTCAAGTTTTAATTTTTGGAATTTTAAGGTATGTGTTTGAAAATTATATGTGGATATCATATATATCAACAAAAATGTTCTCTGTCCTTACATATCGCCCACGACAAAACAATAGTTTGTACACCACAGAGCAAAAAGAGATGAAAGAAATCTCCATATATTTAAATCAAATTATGTATTATGTATCAAAAATATTATCAAAACATTGAAAAATATTAGTTGATTCAACAGTAACATAAAAAAATATGGATAGTGATTAATAAGAGTTCATCATTTGTAAAATCTGTGTCATGTGGTATACGAGGTATTGCTTTGTGATGAGCGATGTATATATATATACTATCTTTATATGTTTTTGAATATTCTTTGAGGATTCACAAAGTATCATTTATTGATTACGTTATCTATGGCTGAAAGTCCCAGCATCAACGTCATTGTTGATAATTTGACATTTCAGAGCTCCGTCTTCTAGGCTCCACCTAATAGTATATTCAATTTCCACTAACATTTGTCAGTGTTAAATATTCCTGGGATATATTATACTTGGCACTTATTTGGTGCATTAAGTTCGTTACGCCACTATATACGCTTAAAAGTATAAAAAAACAAAAATAGTATTGTGGTATGTAAAGAAAGTGTTCTGATAGTATGGATGAAGCGATAAAAAATATTTAATCCTTTTTTGTCGCTTATTATTTCACTATACTCCAATTTGAAGTATTTCAGATTGAAAACTATTATGAATTATCCATTAAAATTTATCTTGATTGTGTTTTATATAGAAAATAATATTATAAAATGAATTATGACGTATTTGGGCTTCATTTCCTAATCAAATTTTGTCTGACCCTTTACGTTCCTAATTCGTAAATCTGTTTCGCCAATCTCCCGCCGACTGTGGCGTAGCGCCGTAGATCCCTCCGCCTGTTCTTGGATATTAATGGCCGACGATAAGATGAGCCACTTCCTTATTATTTTATTGCGTTCCGCGTTTATTATGGCTGCAATTACTTAGGTAAACCTTGCATCCTTCCTTCCTCTCCGTTCCCCCTTGCTCTTCGTGACTTCATGCGTTGCCGTCGCCATCTTGTGAAAGTTTATTCATTTGTTTATTCATTGAATCGACGGATAACAAGTTATTCTTAGAATACAGTATCAATAGAGAACTAAACCTTAAATTAAATTAACACTAAAATACATTTTTGTGTATTGATGACTATTATTTTACTGCGATTGAAATAAGGAAATTAAAATGATCGTGTAAAAAGATTATAAATATTAAATCAAGTATAGTTTAATGTATATATGTCTATAGTTTGCTTATTTTTATCGATAGCTCTTTTCGATATACCCGTTGAGCAATGGTGTAAAATTTGGGTTGAAATCTCACAAATGCGTAAATTATATAATAGTTAAAGATGTAAGACTGGGCCGTTTTTAACAGTTTCAGGAAAACAACGACTGAAGTAAAAACGAAAAAATGATAATCATTTTGAAATTAAAATAGAGCAT
>JAGVSQ010005435.1:0-17739 GCA_022683975.1 Rhyacophila evoluta
AGTCATTTTGGCCAAAAATGCACTTAATGAGTTTTACCTTTAAAGGGACGATATATTGATAATTATCAAAATCTTATTATTTACAAATTAAAAATAATAAAAAAAACACATTTTTGTATACAACAATGGTTTAATATTTTCTTGATATACATAGATTGAATGGATGGATGGACCAAACGATATGTTGCAAATTATATAAAGAATTTCCTTAACGATATTAAAAAACATATTTCAAGAAATAATATTGCATTCTGGATATTATGTTGAAGGAATATAATGCAAGAAAAAAATATTAATTATCGAGTAGATATCATTTTAGTACAAAGTTTAGTTTAACGTAGTTATACTTATTTTTATATGATTTCGCATATTTATGTGCTCATATTACCAGAACGGAATATCATATAATGGCACAGAAGACTTGTTATTAAAAAAAATTAAATGGCAAAAATATTAATACATATATAAAGTAACATAAATGTATCCTCCTTGACACGTTTAATATTGTAATAGAAATTATATTACACACACACAGTGAATAAAATTATTTTGAAGATCTAATCAAAAACAAAAACCAAATTACTATATATTATTCAAATGTGTTACATATTTCATTAATTATTATGCAGTCAAAATCATTATTATTAATGAAATAAATAAAATAAAAAATGTACAAAATAGCAACAGTATGAATACAAAAAAAAAAAAAAAAACAGCATAGAACTAGGGCCATTAACGAAATAAAAAAATTCACTTTACTTAAAAATCAGTGAATATGAAAGTACATAATTTTGAAATACAGTACCTAAATGCATTACAAATTTTGTTGTCATATAAGGCACTTGACAATCCACAAAAGTTTATGAACGAATCCATAAAATATCAACATTACTAATTATGTAAATAACACAGTGCGTTAACATTCTAAAAATTACTTTAACTATACCTTAGAAATAATTTATTTCGAACGTAAAATTTTCATAAGTAAAACAGGGAAAAAAATAGGATTGACTGTAGATGTCACAAATGAAACAAATTATATAAAGACAAAAATTTCATACTACTATGGTACAAATTCATAAGTCAGGGTGAATAAATGAAAATATTTGACGTCAATTCAATATTGCTAGTAAAGTTTTACACATATTGGCATTCAGTGAACAAGTCTATTAAATGATTATTTGATGATCTCAGATCTCTTCAGATTTCAGAGCATGCAAAGAAATCGAAATTTTCAAAGCATGTCATCAATTAATTATCAGAAAGCAGATATTTCCCATCTTCAAATTTTTATAATAAAGGTATTCTTTGACGTATGACAATTCAATGTGGTACTCTATCAACAATAGACAGTATAATTATTTCAAACCATTTAGGCAGTCATCAAAAGCAATCTTGAAAGGTTGTTATTGTTTACACAAACTAACTCGCTCCCTGATAATCTAAATATAAATTGACCATATATTCCATAAGCATTGAGATTGAAAAGATTTGTGTAATTGCATTTTTGATTATCTATATTTGACTTTTTGGAGAATTATTATTCCAAATTAGCAGTCGGTTTATTTAACAACGTGATTGACGTGATGTAATATGCACAGACTCAACTTGTGATTAAAATTTTGGGATAGCAAATTGTTGAAGTCAAGGAACACAGTCAAAAATACTGATAAAATTACAAGAGATTTCAAAACACAAAACAAGTTTTACCGGCGTGAGATTCTGGTCACCTGTAGTCAAATATTTGCTGCCATAAAAGTGAATGAATGACGTCTGTTCCTTATAAATGGAAAAAACAAAAATAGCTTGCCTAGTTCTAGCTCTTAAATTAATAATATGCAAAAAAACTTAAAAGTCTAAATATATTTGGCTAAATAAAGCGAAGTAATATTGCAGCAATGAAAGCGTTAAAAAATTAAAAAATAAGTGGAATGCACACAAGTGCCAAAGGACATGAGTGTGATTACATCACTGACATATCTCTGTCCATATTTTTCTTAGCCTAGCCTATAATTTTACTCTCCATATACACATCCATGTCAAGTTAAAAACAACAAAGTGATCTTTATTAGGTCTATTTACTTGTATAAGTAATACTGGCAGCTTCCTACTGCAATTCACTTTTACATCAAACTATTTATTTTTCATAGTAAAAACCATCAGTCACCGGTAAACTCAACAAATACAAGTACTGTCTTGTATTTTTTGATAAAAAAATTTATTTCAAATGCATTATGAAAAATTCACTATGTTAGAAATGTCAGTAAGCATTACATCTTACAAAAGATTAATATTATATGACAGAAATTACACATAAGTTATTAACACAATTCATTGTTGTATTCCTTTAAGTTTGACAAAGTTATTACGAAAACACGGCAAAATTTTACAATTTTAGTGACAGTCAAAAACTCAACATTCAATTAAATTAATTCAATAATTCACATAAATGCTGTGTGAAACTATAAATAGAGATGTTCATTTTTTTGGTGTATGAAAGCTTTCCAATAATTTCTTCCTATAATAAAAAACAATTTGAGTAGTTACATTGGAACCAAAAGATCTTATATTTTCAAGAAACAAATAGCTAATAAATTTAAGCAACATTTAAAATGTCTCAATATTACTGATTAAGAATTACTTCAAGTAAAGGGACAGTATGTATTTTTTTTAAATAGAAATGAACGATTCCATCCCTTAGGCATAATTTATTATGAATTATAATGCAATTAATGAGGGGCGTGTACCTAAGTTAAGGTGTATAAAAATATTTTTTCATTAAATGTAATTATTAATATTAAATTCCATATAATGGAACCCTGATTTTGAAAAATTATTTGACACTAATTATTAGAATTATCAAAGAAAAATGAAAAATTATAAATATTTCAGCAGAACAGCTGGAGATCAACGATGCTCTTTGATTATCTTAAAAGCTAAATCTTGAAGTGAAGTTTAATGTTTAACATAAGAACAACTTCGTGGAATTGAAATATTTAAAATATTATCTAGGCACAGAATATACAGTCCTATATTTATAGGTAGGTATAATAATTGTTTATTAATAGTTATATGAACGGATGTTCTTCATAACCATTAAAAGTAAAAAAAAGCATCATTATTATTTCAAATGCATGAATTAAGTATACAATAATATAATATTCATGTTATTGGATCTTTGCCCATATAATTACTGCTATTATTATTAGAGAATTTAGTGCCAAAATCTTGAAAATTTTCCTATATCCGCTCACAATAATAATTCCATTAATATTTGCCTATGTATCAAATATGTATAATTGCAACTACAAAGAATTTATTTATGATAAATCTATGCAAAAAAATCATTCTTCATTTCTCTTATAATTTTTTTTACATAATTTTTACCACTACGGTAATAAATTTCCACCGAAAGCATTGAAAAATTGCTAATAGGATATATAGAATAAAATGTAATATTTCTTCTTTTCTCTTGGAATATCATGAGAGAATATGATACATTCTGCAGAATTTAGAAATTAGCCAGCTTCATTTTCGAAAAGTCAAATCACTTGGTTAAACAATTTTATATTGTTAAGAAAAAGGACAATATGTAAAATAGACAAATAAAAATATTATTACTATTAATTTCAAAGAATATGGAGATGAGGCATAATGAATTATTTTTCTATGCTCTTAATTCATCTACATAAAAATAATACTGTGCTAACTCATCTCTGCTTCTTGATACTAGTAATCAATTATGGATTAATTTTGGCTCATTTTCTATCTTCTTGGCATAACTGAATTATTTAATATATATATCATTAAATGTATATGAAATGCACCAATTGACTTTTATCCGTTAATCAAGATAATACATAATTATTTAAGGAAGTATAGATAATAAAATAATGTTTACTACTTCAAAATATTACGGAAGCGTGACTGTTTATGACTTTGATTACTAAAGGCTATGCACTCTCAAGAGGTAAGCAATATTTTCTATAATTTGATATTTCAAGCAACAATTTTCTTCAGTGTTATTGCCCACATAAAAAGCAGATCAGAAACATCATTTTATGTGTAATATATTGTAAAAGTAAAACTTTTATTGAAGTTATTAATTGGCGATTAACTGTAGAAGGCATAACATTAAGGATCTGGATGTTCATTTAGAAGCAATATTTGGAGATCAGATTCATCTTCGGCAGTGTACAGCATGCTGTCTGATAATTCCTCCTGAAAAAACGTCACCCATAAATATAACCATAGATCTCTTATATATTATAAAATTTCGATCTTGCTATTTGTATTGCTTATTTCATCGTAATAACATGATTGAATTGCTAAAAGCAATATTTTTATTGCATTTATGATAAACTTAACAAAAAACCTGAAATCAAAAAACCTGAAACCTGAATAAGTTTGCTGGTACAGTTACTCTCGATTTACCAGGTCAGGTTAACTATACTGTAACCTAGATAATCATTAATGGAAATACGTTTGCTACAGTTAAATTAATTTAAAAAAATTGAATTTCAAACGTATAGAAAATTATCAGATAAAAAAGATGAATATTATATATCACTCTATTCGCTTCTAATCAATAAAATAAACAAATGTTGCACTTCAGTTTTAAGTAGCGTAAACTAAACTCCTATGGTTTCTGATGTTATCCCACGAAAACAATTATTGAAATCAATGAAAAATAATTCACCTGAAGAAGAAGACTATTGATATGGTCAGCAGCTAGGAGATCACCTCCAAGCTGCGGCAAGCAATTACTTCCACCCGAAATTCCATCACTTGCATCCACTTCCGATTCAACCTCTAATCTCATTGGTCTGCCAAGAGCAAATCCTGATGAAACGGAGCTATCAGTTTCAGGAACCAAGATTCCACACACTAGGGGATTGCCTTGTTTTTCATCACACCTAAAATAAAGATTTGATTTTTTTTTAAATATAATTGCTTTTCTTTTTCATTAAAATTTATATTTAGATACTGGTATGATTTGAGTGAAATAATTTATGAATTCATCGCACACAAGGGGTTAGATTACAACTATGATTCCTACTTCCAAATGAATCCAAATTTTATATTTAATAGTAAAAAAAATATATAAGCCAATCTGTTTTTTCTGCATCAATTTCAACGCCTATTTTTTCATTAAATAGACATTATTACGTTATTTTTTGATAATCTTCTAGGAAATAACAAAGCTAAAAACTTTTACAGAAAATATACAGATCGACAAAAAGGAAATTCGATCTTTCAATATCTTTAGAAAGATATTATGTTCATTTAAAACATGTACATAAATTATTTTTTAAGGTATCAAGTCTTTCAATTAAAATTTCATTAATAAGTAAGTGGCTGCATACTCCATTTCTGAAGTGCATATCCTCACACTGCAAAAATGACTTGAAAAAAAGTTTTGTCACAGATGTAGAAACTAGAAAACTATTTCACGATAAAATCTCACAGATTACTAGTGATGGTTACACATGAAAGTAGACATAAAACTGTTCAGCAACAGGCAGTAATATTTACCCAGAATGATGTTGGAGCAAGTGAGGATGAGATGCGATATGAGGGTCTTGATCTCTGTCTCTATTAAGACATGGTGCCCAAGGAACATGTGTTCGGGCACTGCGAAGAGACAGCAACTCATCATCACAAATCTGGAAAGATAATAGCGTATTTATATCCATCATATAAAAACATCATATAAAGAAATTATGTCAGTTGGGTCAACTATTCAAAACTTGTAAATTGCACAAAAATTTATCAAAAAAATATAAAATAAAAGAATAACAATCTGATTTAGGATTGATTATTCAGTCTAATCACATAAATAATTTAAGTGTGAGATATTTAAAAATAAATCTGACTGATTGATACCTGAGGCAATAGAATGGGTGGCGGTTCCTGAAGAACTTCTTTTCCTTTAGCAGCTCGCTTTCTTGTGGTCTTAGTCCCTGCATTTGCACCATGCTCTCTCTTCTTGTGTACATACACTGAACTCTTGTTGGAAAACTTTTCCTCACATCCTGCGAAAAATTTCAGTAGATTTGTGCAATAAAGTAAATTATCAGTTCATATATTTTTATGTTTAGGTAGTTAAAAAATTAGATAATTTTTAATGTATTTTGGAAATATTTCTGTAAATAAACATATTACAATAAATTTTCAACAATAGTTACGACAATAATGTGAAAACCGAAGACTTGAAAGCTATTTAATTATAATTCTGAATTTCAGTTTGAAAACTAATGTAAAATAGAATTTTACTTATTAAATAATTTACACACATTTTGATTTTTTTAACACATAATAAAAGTTAGTAAAAAAATGAGTATAGTTATAAATATATTAACTTCATATCAAAATTACATTACACTAGGTAGTAACAGTAAGGGTCTCATAAAAAAAAAACACTTTTAATTTAATATGGATATATTATTATTCTACACTTGTTAATTATGTAAGATACCTGGATAGTCACAGCGGTGGTGCCTATGAGGATGATGTCTTGGCAAATGCTCTCGAAGGTGTTCGGCACGTAGAAAAGCTCTTCCACAGGCTGTGCACACATGCCGTCTTTCTCCTGCTCCAGCATGAGCTCTTGCATGGCGTCTTAGTTTACTCGCAGACGGGAAGGCCCAATTGCATCCCTACCGACCATGTTTCACTCATGAGCCTGACATTATTATTTTATAATATTTTACATTCATATTATTTATGATGCCAAAAAGTGACAGTTTGTATTTCATATTTACCACTGTCTCTTTGAATTCCCATACATCTACTCTTTCAAATACCAAATTAAAATACAGTGCCTAGATATTTAGTTTTGTGACACTATTAAACTAATAGATACCATGTGATGTTATGGAAAACACTACAATAGATTTCATTAACATTCTATTATGAAAATAAATTGTAAATGACTTACAGAAAAAACACAACGGTAAGGCTTGTCTCCAGTATGTGACCTGAGATGGTAACGGAGGCGACAAGGTTGTGGAAAACGTCGCCCACAGCCCGGCCAAGCACATGCCAGCTCTCCCGGTGTATGTGCGTGAGCTCGTGCGTGTGCAGCCAAACCTGCCATCCACCAGAAACCTTTGCCGCAGATACCACACCTGCAGTTAAGACAAATACTGTATGGATTGTACATACAAGACATAACTAATCAAATAAGAATAAATGAATACCTGAATGCAGCATCATGCGGTGCATGATCACCAGAGAGATGTGCCTCAAGAGCAGGCCGCGCTGTAAAAACACCATCGCAATTCTGCGCAGGGCATTCCAACTTTCGTTCACGCCCCCTCTCGTGTTGACGGGCATGGGCACTCAGATTGTACTTGGTGGTGAATGTCTTGCGGCAACCGGGGTGTACACAAGCATGCCGCTTGCTAGCAGGAGAGCCTCCATGCACATGAGATAAGTGAGCTCGAAGTTTACCCAATGAAGAAAATGCCCACCCACAACCAGTATTACCACACTAAAAAATCAAAAAGATTGTGAATGAAGAAATGGTATTAGGTATACACAAAAGGAAGAGTAAAGAAAATATATATCAAATTTATTATATTTTACATACATTTTTATATTTTAGATATATTTTTAATATTATGCAAATTATGCAGTGCGAAATATTATGCAGTATTACAAACAATACATCTGTTATCAATTTTAAGCCTATACATTTTAAGCAAAATTAAAAATTCCGGTACCTTAAATGGCCGTAGATCGTAGTGTCCGAGGATATGATTTTTGAGCTGATACTGAGTTTTGAAAGTAAGCTGACAGTCAGGACGCGGACAAAGCCAGCATCTGGCCCCATCTGCTAGTAAAACGGAAAACATCTGCTCCTCTGAGATGCCAACAGAGGCCAAAGCAGCTGTCACCACATGTCGCAGTCCCGCCTTGGATGCTTCACTGTTGGCCGCCTCCAACGATGCGATAGAAACTGAAGGCGCTTCCACTTCTTCTTCGTGCCCTGCTTCATTTTGGTCTTCATTATTGCACTGAAAATTATGAGATACGTTATAGTGACTGCCTAGTATTAAATGTATTGAAGATTTTTAGGCAGCTGAAATCAATAAAATTACAATGAATGAGTATAATATACTATATAATTGTTCGGAAGAAGAAACTGTAGTTCATCCATAAATTATTGACTGTTTTGTTTTTTGTTATATGACAAATAATTCCACAACCAATGTGAAATAGATAGTATGCCAAATTTAACTAATCAGTACCCAAATTAGTAACATCATCTTACAAACAAAAAAAGGTGTGCGAATCCTTTGTGCATGAAATGGATGAACCAAATCAATATGTTTTTTTCATGCATAGTCTTAACATCATTCTCGCTCTTTCACTGTCCTTAATTTTTGTTCTTAGGCTGTTTCAGAGAACGTCCTATTGCCAGCTGTATAGCTATAATAATTTATTTATGAATAATTACACAAGTAGTTTAACTCGCAAAATTCTACTTTTTAAAACTCCCAAATAGACATTCAAATCAAACAGTTTAAAAATAGTATGACATACCCAATAGATAAAATGAAAAATTCTCACCGTATATGACTTAAGATTAAAATGTAACAGCACATGAGAATGCAAAGCCGGCCTGTCTCCATAGAGGTTGTTGCAACCGTTTACAGGGCATAGCCACAGCTTTCTGGCAGGTGGTCCTTCCACTAACACAAGACGCTCCTCCGTGAGGCCAGCAGCCCGCAGCAATTCCCCCATCTGCTCTTCGCTCACATCCCCCTCTCCCTCCATAGCCGGCTCCGCCTGCGCCGCTTCTCCTTCTGTCTCAGCCCCATTCTCAGCAATTTCATTCTGGAGGCTGCCCTGTCCTGACAGATCTAAAATCATACAAAAGTTCATAAAAAATTATATAAATTACTCACATTGGAGCAGTACTTAGATTTTATGTATATTGAGGATTAAGTTAAAGGCTAATAACCAACTATTGTTAAATTCTATCAATCTACTTCTATAATAAGTGCATATATTGGAACAGAAATGATTATTAAGTTCTGAGTTCTATAGATGTTTACCGAATGTGACAAAGCTGTAAAGAATATCGGTGCATCCACATCTTTTAATGATAAAAACTTTAAGAGAAAAAACAGGTGGTCTGATTGGAAAACATTACTGACGTAACTAGTTCGCCCCTGTACACTCACTGCTTAAGCACTAATATTTACTTTTTACATTATTAACTATAAATAGGCAAAACAAACTTTATCGATATATCGTATGTTGATATAAAGTCATTCGCATACTTGGCAATTGATGTTTATCCAGAGTTTTTATGTAAACTTAACTATCAATATGAATGCTCTTCTTTGACAAACAAAACGTTGGTCAAAAAATTGAAAAGAAATTAAATACAGCTTGATTTTTTTTTTGATAAATTCAAATTTCAATATTGATGTTTCCACGGGGAGAACTGCAGCTTGAATGATGTGAATTGATGGGTCGTGAATTTGTTTTGCTTCAGCAGGATGATTATTTGTATGGGCAATGTACCCTTGCTGACCTCCCTTTATAAGAGAAGGCAACACAAAGGCAAGCAAGGGAATGAATGGGCCAAACAGGTTTCAAGTGGACCGTCTCAACTGTCTCACAGCTGAGCAAAGGATGCTTGCAGCTCTCAGCACGCCCCCCTCCCTTCTTCATCTTCATTATCTACAAAATCTGAATAGCACAAAAGGCTAACAGCAATATGAGCGAATGCACAAATTATTTAAACTGTCTAATATGGAACAGGTCGATAAAAAAATTATTATATTAGAGGCACACTGTACACTTCTATTTTTAGGACCATGTTTTGTTTTTTTGTTATTTGTAAAAGTACACATTATAGATATGAAAAGAAAAGATTACCATGAGAAACTGAATTATAATTCACATTTTAATATTCAATCCCTTTACTTTACAATTTAAGCATTGATTTTCTCAATATGAAAAAACAAAAATAAATAAATAAAACCACATTCGATTTCTAAAATGTAACCTTCCCCTTTAAAAAAAGGTATATCATTGCTGTGAAAATAGTTTTCAACTGCATTCTGTATTAATACTTTATATGAAAGAGTAATTCAGCATGTTGAAGTACACCACTGAAAAAATATTTATTAAGCTACCTTCACACGGTTTTAAAATAGCACGATCCAAAGAAAAACGTTATTTTTTTACAATGCTTTTTAACTTTAACATGGTTTAAAAATCTAAAAATCTCACTTGATCAAAACATAATTTCAACATTCAATCCATACTATACCCAGTGAACATTTGAATATATTGTAAGTGAATTAGAAAATTCAAAAACACTTTCAATCATTCAAGCATGGAAACAGTTTACTATAATGTATTGTATTTAATTTGCTACCCTAGCTTTATCCAAAGCCACCCACCCCATGCTAGAGATCATTTTTGGGCCAGTATGTGTACAGCCTAAAAAGACAAACCAATTACATTCTGATTGTTGTCACAGTATAGAAGGCCTCTAAATACACAATAAACATAGAAACCATTGTTTACTGATTATTACAATGTTGAACAAACTGTGCACTTCCAACATAATTTAAAAATGATAATGGCACTTTATTAAAAATCATAATGAAACAAAAGAATCGCCAGTAAATATTTCCAGTAACGAGTGATTTTCCGCTACCAAAAAAAAAACCAACCACAGCAAATAGCCAACTTAATCTTTTTTTACAGTCTCTTTACCCCAGATAAAAAGAGAATCGAGTGTATTCGCAAATTTGACAAGCTAACCCCATCCGCTTAGCTTTGGCATGAAATAATAAGTGCTTTGGAATGAGTTTTAACTTTCATAAGCAAAAAAATATAAGAGTACATTGGCATAAAATAGGTACCCATAGATGTATCATTTAAAGTCATTCGAACGATAAAAACATTCATTGTACGCATGAATCCTTATATACTTAGCACTTAAAGGCAACATTGGCTGTACACAAATGTACAGGATAATCAGTCTTTTTTATTAAAATGTCCGCTCCGAAAGTAGAGCATATGGATTTTTGCAATATGAAGACTTGTCTTGACAGATTATTTTTATGAGACTCAGTTGTCAGACCGTAATTTTTATTAGCAAATATTGCTCAAGCCAATAATAGGCTTCCAATACTGCACTTTTAAAATATTAAAATCCAGCAGATGTGGAAAACGAACCCACACTCCCCAAATGCAAGGCGCGTATGCTAAACACTACACTCTAAGAATCAATCTTACGCAGGTATAAAAATCAAAGATTGACAAAAGTTGTCCAAAATGTCATTTTAAAAACGCTGCCCACTAGTAATACTCGATAAACTTGAAATTCATTAAAAATGGATTAGAGATAGATTACTAATAAACAATTAAAGAGTTACCATTTTTAAGGTCCAATGTGAATATATCCCCGGACAACTGATTTTCATGAAACAATAATGAATTACTTTGTATTTCAATATTTTCTTGTTCCGCCGCTTTTTGCGCAGAGCGATACTTATCACATAAATATGTATCGAGAATAATTCTTTCTACAGGCCGCCTGCGGCGATGGAAACCTTTTTCTTCTCTGGTTTTCAATACTATAACATCCTGTTGGTCAGTTTCCGAAAGTGTTTCTGTAGTTTGATAGGTGTCATCGGAAAGCAAAAGAGATGTTACTTCTACGCCATTAGATATCGAATCAGAAGACTTGAATGCTGCTTTGCGGCGCAGGATGTTCGGTCTCTTGCTTTCAAGGGAGCACGACGGGTCCCCTTGAGGTGTGTCACTGTGTTGCATTGCACTAATTTAAAAGGAAACCTACAATAAAATAATCACAACGGTTAAAATAAAATAAGGGAATAGAAAACATCATTTTTAAAAAGGCCAAAATTTCACTTACTTTTGCGGTACTATTTTTCTTATCATTCTCGAGCAATAACCAAAACAAAGCAGCAAATAAAATTAAAAAATAACTTTTCGACTTTCTTGAATTCCAAGACTGCACATTATAATCTTTGAAAATCTAATTTATATTGCATTTAGAGTGAAATCCAAAATTATTCATCTTTTGTAAACAAACCAACATTCGACAGACGCTATAACATTATAATATTAACAGACATTTTTGTTTTCTGACATATTTGAGGTTAAACTTCATTTTCCAATGTTACAGTGCTGCCAACGTGTGTGTACGAATTCAATGCTTTTATGGCTGATTAAATAATATTGGATACAGCCATACATTTGTGAAATAATTACTGCAAATCGTAAAAAAAATACAGAAAGCTATTTAAACAAAATTTAATTTCATTAGTTTTTATTAAATACTTTTAATAATTTTCATTGAATTTTTTTTAATAAAGATACAAATCACAATGGCATAAAGATAAACACAAAAATTAAAAATATACACCTCCAAGAACAAAAAGACAAGTTAATTTTTAGTTACATTAGTTAAGGTAAGACCACCAAATTAATGACAGAAATAGTTCAACCATCACAAAAATTATCGTCTATACTCTAATGCAGGGGTTTCCAAGCTAAGGTCCGCCAGCATCACCAGTGTGGCGTATAGACTAAAATTTTTGGATACTCCTGCTCAAATAGAATGCAAAAATTGAAAACTAAATCAAGTTATCGAAAATAGATAATCCAAAAAATTATAAATCCATGCAATCATTCAAAACGAGAGTTAAAAAATATTATCCATGCTATAAAAAATTGTGATAAATAGAAATTATGAGAACTATTTTATTTTTATTGAAGCACTCCTTAAAAGATATTCAAAAAATAAATATTTATAATATTGTGAACATAATTGTTATCGTACAAAATATTACCTTGTTTTAAAATGATATTTTTAAAATATTAATTTGGCTTTACAATATTATATAATAGATATATTATGTACATTTTCCATGTACAGTGATAAATCTCAGAATACACACAATAAACCTTTTGGGAACGTAGTTTTTTATTCAGGACTAAGGGATTTCACAATATTATGTATATCATAAAACAAAAATGTATGGTGAGGACAATTTCAAATTTCATAGTGAACTGATATAATAATGCATAATTTTGAATAATCTACTTGGATATATTCGGTATTATGAAGTGCGCTGCTTTATAAGTGTTGTAAATATATTTAATGGTTTAATGTGTGATGGTTGAATATAATGAGTAAACAATATCGTACCAATAGTTATGATCTCAATCGTGCAAATATGTTGAGATAATAAATATTAAATAAACACGCCAGAATTATCATACCAGATAATATCTAGATAAAGCCATCCCCCACAGCTTGCGACCGTGGACATGGTAGTTATAAATCGCCGAATCCAGTCGGTAATTTTAATTTCAACTTGGCAGCATTTGAATACACATTCATATTATGAATTTGGTAATAGAAATGACACTTTTCCACAATACAACAACAAATAAAACATTCGGGACAAAAAAAGAAACCATTTTTTCGTCATATTCGCGATAATAATTACAATACATCCATATTTTCTTTTGTGTAACATATTTGTAACCAGGTACTGGCTATCATTAGGTCTTGCCAAAATGATTGTACTATGATTTTTCACCTATTCCAATAGATTTGTTTATCGGCTAAGAGCCACTCCTTATTCACAGGATAGAAATATAAAATAATTAAGAATATTACATTTGTACCTAAGATTAAATCATAAAAAAAAACAAGTCAAATTTTCAAATTAATATGGGCTAGCTGGTTTCTAAAGTCACATTATGCTTTGTTAGCAGAACTCCCTTCTCTGAATAAGTGCAAAAATAATTTTGAACAAAGATTTTGTACAAGAATTCGTGTACCTACAATAATACGTTTTGATCAGTGATCAAATAATTCAATAAAAGCATTTTTTATCATCATCGCCAATGAAAATGTTGGTCATTTTCATTCGTTTCGTATTATGAGACTAAATGTTTTTCGCATCTAAATACATCAGGAGTCGGCAATATTTTTACTTCTATTGCCAAATATATAATAAATATTGAAAACATAATATCACATCGTAAATACGACAAAAAAAAATGTCCAACCCTATTATTAGGGTCTAGACTTATTTAAAATCAGTTTGATTTACGGAATGTAAATTTCAACAGGGCAGATATTTTTTTTTATTGTGCAACTCATTCATTATTATTCATTTATATTTAAGTCAGTACCCTGTTATGTTTAATATTGATACCATAGTATAAATATTTTGATATACTTACATTGAGCTAGTTTCATTTAAACACTTCGTGTTCTATTATATATTCTTATAAGTAAAAAAATCGTATTGTTTCATTGTACACGGTCGAAAAATTAGCGTGATAAAAACACTTTCTTGAAAAGATTATACATATGTGCATATGGTTTATATTAATAAAACAAAACATTGTGGGAGTCTCGTCATTCATTTCGTATTTTGATTAAATAATATATAATAGAAAAAAATATTTACACTTTCTGGTATATAATATTTACAAGAAACATTAGAGCAATTCTCATGTTTATTAAAAACTTATTATCAGTTACATTTACAAGCCTCCTAAATTTTTTTAGCAACTATACTCTCATAGTCTTCAACTTCTGATATACACAATTCCACATTGCGTTATTCGAATGGCTTGGCATTATAAAATGCACGTCATAATCGAATTATCAGCCGGGTCTTAATATACTTTGAATAATTTATTTGGTATACAGAGAGGGGGAGGAGTGGAGTCAGGTCATGGGGGTAGCAATGGAAATCAAATAAAGGGAGAAGATACGGTACAAATTTAGTCGAGGTTTGTAGTTAAACTAACTGTGCATAACGCGATTTGTGTCTAATTCAGATTACTGACTCTCCAGACCTCGCTTTGAGGGAATATAAGGGCACTATTAAATGACATCTCTTCAATTGAGTGCTTTGCCAGAATTTCGTTTACTGTATAAATATGTTTTACATATTACGTAAAAAGAATATTGAAGCTTTGACTTAAATTTTACATAATTAGAAAAACAAATTTTATGTTCATTAACATTAAGTAGAACTAACTTTTGAAATGGTCAAAACATCAAGAAAATAATTAAATAACACTGATTATCAACCATACATATGCTTACTAGAGAATATTATACGGTAAAAAATTGAACAATTCACAATTTTTTTCATGGTGGATCACAAGCCGTTCTCACGTGTTAATATTTTATATCTAAGTACACTTTAAGAACATCATTTTTAATCTGAACGATTTACAAACTTATATTCATCTACTGATCCTCAATGGACATATAATAATTGTATTTAAAGCTAAATATTTTAATAATAGACAGTGGCGTAGCTACCGTAGAGAAGTTGTTCCGTACTAATCATAGGGGGGGGGGGGGCGTAAAATTATAAAGAAAGGAAGAAGGAAAAAGAATTAGAACTTAGAAGACTTACATAGTTCACGCAAGCTAAAAAAATAATTAACATATATTTGGGTTAATCACATAATAAAATACAATATTATATATGTACACATACGATAATCTCATGAATTATTAATTTATAATTCGTAAGTTGAAAATTAGATAGGAGTAATTATAGATTAATGATATTTTTATTAAATGTTGCTACTTATATTTTTCTTAATATTATACTATTTATGAAATAGTATTTAATATGATGTAAAAAATAAAATTCATTTTGAAATATACTACAATCCCTAGTTGTACTTAATCAACTTTAATATTATAATACAATAAACCCCTTGACGACATTCAATTTATCATAAGTACTGCAAACAGTGATTGGATTATTATCTTCAGATTCGTTCGCTGATCTGCTGTCTTAAAATAATAATCACACTCATTCTCAGCAGAATTTTCAATGGGGATTATGTGCATAGCCAAAACGTCACAAAACCTAATGACGATTGAATGCGTCAAGTATAAGTAACTTCATTGGTAGTATTCACTTTTCAGGAATGAAAAATAAACTTACTTAAATTTTTTCAATCTAAGTTCACTCATTAATCAATATTCTTTGTCATCTGAAGTTTCTTTTTATATTCGAGCCGCTTGGTTAAAATAATTTAATAGACCTTTTTATTTCGTTGTTAAAACAACCCTTGAAGAGAATAATTTGATAAAAATAATGCTGTTACCACTCCAATAAATTCTAAGGGCAAAATGTAAAATATGTTAAACAAAAATTGCCGTAGCTTTTATTATTCGCATATCTCATAAAATTGGTAAATTATTATTCAATTGTACCTACATGACATAATATTCGTTTTTATTACTCTAACCGTCATTATGCAATAGCCATATAAATTAAAAGCGCTCCCGACGCTATATTAATGTATGTTAAATAAGTGTTCGTCAATGACGATCAAAATAGTTTTCAATATAACCAATTCTTAAAAAACTGACAGCTATCAACACTAAAATGGTATGTAGAAATATTATTCTAAATTTAAATAAAATCATGCTTATAAACTGAATAGGTCAAAATATGGTAATACACTACATAACGTAATACAAATAATTATTGTATCGTCGTATAAGAGATACCATATATTCCATTCAAGATAACTAGATATACCGGTATACAATGCAATTGCAATATTTAATAGTTTTCACATAAAGGTTAAATATAATATTCCGAACAAATGTTACGCAAATAAAATTTTATTTATAGCCAGCAACATTCTGACCAAAAAAATTTTCTCGCCTTCTACGAGACGGCGTGGAATTGAGTATAAGAAAGACATCAGCGTATTAGAGAAGCTATTAACATGAATACTTTAATGCCAGTGAGGCGCGGACGCCTCTAGCAGAGATCACCAACTGTTTCTACAATTGTGAGGATCTACGCCTCTACGTCGTAGTCAAAGATACAAGTAACAAACGTCGTAGTATAATCAGATAATATTAATGAATTAATAAGTGTTTGATAACATAATAACAGCTTATGCATATTGGATGTAAGTAAGATGAGTTCCAGTTCAGGATTTTTTTTTATTTTTATCAGTATTTAGTATTTTGAAATGAAAAAGTTTGAAAAAAATAATCATAGTAATATATATGCATACAGGATTGCGCCGTCCTAATTTCTAAATTGTGCACCGCACAGGGGCACATTTTTATGCGAAAAATTAAATAAATTCGCCAGTGCTTTCTACGTACAATGATATTTTCTGAATGAAAACAACCATCCCATAAAAATACAAGATAGTTATATAAAATACTTTGAAAATGGCTAGAACAAATTAGGACATTTTCAAGTCATGAATCAGTGAAAAAAGTGGTCCAAAAAATCAATTTTAACAAGAGCGTCTCTAATCCACTATATATTCGACAAACACTGTATAAATACAATGATAAAGTGGTATTCTAGAAACCCAACATGGCAGTGGAGCCAACGGAACTCCGAGGCAGAAAAACAGTAAGAACCACGAATACTTTAGGATCTTAAAATATTTTATTCCACAAGTAGACATTTTCCAATATATTATAATTAAAATATTACTATAATAAAAAATAACATGTCGTGACCACATAAATCTACCATTACTAAACTACAAAACCATGAAATTAAAAAAAAATATCCGAATATATTATAATATACATAATTTCATACCAATTTATTGACTTCCTGCTTATTTACATTAAATCAATATTGATATTTTCGACTGATGGTGCTTGATGGAAATTGATTTTAAATTGTAAATTATTTA
>JAGVSQ010005436.1:0-17739 GCA_022683975.1 Rhyacophila evoluta
ATGTATAAATTAGACTTTTTGACTTCAAATTCGTAATTAAGAAATAGATGCTAAATAGATGCTAAAGTTTGTCATTTTAAACGCTATTTTTTTTTTAAATAGATGCTAAAATACGTGTCTCTACTGATAACCAACTCCCGTAAAATCTCAAGTATGTGCTACGCTTTCAGAACGAAAGTGATTAAAAAACTGAAGTATGCTTAGCTGAGACTTTTTTTACGTTGGCTTTATAAATAATATCTGCTAAAGTAATATATGTCTCGTAGTGTTTTAAGGTGCTATGAAAAAGAATGCCCGATAGCACTTTGTATTATAATAATATAATATATTGCAAAGGTGAGTGTGCGACTTAAGCCAGAGATTGAGGAGGGAAATTAATGTAGGAAGCTAATCGGATATTTCACGGGGCTTTCTCTCACGTTCTTACGCTGAAATATAATAGACATACGTCATATCACCAAAATCTTGTAAGTAATAATTATTATTAGCATTATGAAGTGGCATATCCCCTCCTCTAGGTTCGACTACGTTACTTATTCGTACTTCGCAATAGGGGATGGAGGTTTAGCTGAGGATAATCTCGAGAAGATTTATGGAAATTCATCAAAGAATTAAAGCAGTATAAAGTACAATATATTACGAGGAAACGGTATCGTTTAGATTGAGGTGTATTGTTTCTTTTCTTTATTAACGATTACGCTCATTATGTGGAGTAAATTTAACTATAACCTCTGAGGATTTTTATTTCCCGCTGATCACATTGCACCTTCAAAAATCATATCAGAACTTGTCTGAATGCGTTTTATGGATGGTATCCGTTGACCTCCGAGGATGCTAAAATCACGCTGGTTAGAAAAATGGTACGAAAAATTTGACAAACAGGATAAAGATTGTATAAAGATATCTAAAACACGTACCGCAACGAGTTTCATGATTAAATCATAAATTCAAAGCACAGCTATCAATTTCTTAATTTTAGAGTACAAAATGTAAAAAAATACGGTAAAATTTCATTTTTCAGTTATATCTATGCAATTAAAGTAAAAATTATTGAGTTTTGATATCTGGTGATGACCAAGTTGATTCCACGTTGGTTTTATTCAATAATATCATACTTGGGTATATGGTGAATTGGGAATACACCTAGAATGAAATCATACTTTCCGAGAGTGACTTAATTAATTATTTTTATTAAATTCAAAAGCTTTTACACCAAGTGTATCCTTAAATCTAGAATTACGTAATAAACACATTTTATAGTTGCGTTTAGAAGCATTACGTTGGTTATGTTTTCAATTTAAGTGTTTCGATAAATATCTGGTTAGTTTGGTAACTTAATGTAATATTAGAGCGTTTATATTAGTATGTATATCATAAAAGAAGTAAGCCAAAATCCAATAAACGTTATATATCTTTTTATGTGATGCGAAGTATTTTTCACACATATAAAATTGATGTTACGTTTATAAAGTTTCGTGTGTAAAAGCGATAAAGCATTCTTTGTATTAAAGCTACTATCAAATATTAATGGAAATCGAAAATTACTTTGAATATAATTGATATAATGGAAATCGATTAAAGTAGAACCACTAAGTATGCGTGTGATTTATAATAAAAAAAAACATTTTTTTCATTGTTTTTTTAGTTCAGTTTCATTAAGAATAACTGTGTGAAAATATGACGATACCTAGCCAGAGGGTCGCTCTGAACGTAAAATAAAAAAGTCGAAATTATCAGAAATATATGATAAAGTAGTAAGGATAAATAAAAATCGAAGAGTTCCTTGACCTTACTAATCAGTAATAATGTTTCGAAAAATATTAGCGTCGAAAATGTATACCACAGTGTCATCGAGGTCAGCTGCGATCCGGGGAATGCGGGTTCGATTCTCCATCTGTCGGATTTTTTAAAATCCAAAAATTTAGGACTGAATGCCATCGTGTTGAGCAATATTCTGACAAACAAATTCTCGTGAGAATAATCTGACAAAACGTCTTCACATTGCGGATATATTCACACTGTGTAGATTACATATCCTCCACTTTGCAAGCGTACATGTTACAAAAAATGTGCTTAGTGTACACGTACTTGTGTGTCAATAAATAGTATTAAAGTGAATCTAAAAGCGTTATATTTAGTAAAAAAATATATATTAGAAAATCAGAAAATTCAACTAACGTCTATTTAGCAGCAAAAAAAAACAACTTCAACACAAAAGAGGCATTAAATAATATTATCATAAACAACTTAAAATTAAAATACTTCCAAATTTTTGACAAAATTTATAATTTTTTTTAATACAGCGCCTATCAATGATTTGTTTGTAGATTTTTTTTTTGAGCAAGCTGTTTTAATGAAAAGACCTTTTTTTCAAACTCACTCTAAACACACACTTTTGTGTATACAACGTACTGTACCTTTGTTAAAGTCAACACGTGTTTACATCTGTATTTATTTTTGTGTTTTTCATTTACTTGTTTCGCTGGCCGTCATTTATCAATTATTATAAAATTACATTTTTTTCATCTCTATACAACAGATATATAAATATATTGCGTTTTATATTTGAACTTAAATCGATAGAATATTACATTTAAAAGGTTTTAGCAAACCATTGGACTACACTGAATATTTTCAGCAAATCCAAGAAACGACGAAAATATAAGTAATACTACAATAAAAAAGCATTGAAAGATAAAAAAATTAGATACAAAAAGGTCATACAATAGAGTCCATAAAAGTTTCGAATATGAGTTTCCACCCCACCCCGCTATCGCAGTGGAAAACACAGTAAAGAGTTTCAGGGGACCCTAAATATATAAAAGGGGCGTCGAATTAGGCGGGCGGTCATTCGTGAGGACCTTGATAGGTCCTGGGGGCCCGAGGGGGCCAGTGACCGCCTATTGTTTTTAACGACCGGAATGATGGCCAAAGCTCACATACAAATTTATTACATTTTTTTTTTCTTTTGCTACAGTGATAGCCGGCAGAGATTTTCAAAATGGCAAACGTGAGAGTAAATGCTTTTAGGGCATACACAATAAAAAAGTTCCACTAAAAAAATTGAAAATAAAATAATCATGATTGATATTTAAATAATATTATTAACACCCTGATTGATTATTTGGAAATATATATAAATACAATTATATCTATTCAACATTATAATATATTACAAAATAAACGTTTGTTGAATCCGGATTATATGTGACAGTAACTGTTGATGAAAAAATTTTGTTTCGGTACATGCGTTTGGCTTTTCGTATTATTGGCATTTCTTTCAATTCTTACTTAAAACATAAATGTATAACATTTTGATGATTTTTTCTAGGCAAGGCTCGAAATAATAATATTGCCAGTACAACTTGAGTTTGGTTAGTTTTTTTCGAATCAAAATTCTCGAATAATATCAATTTCGATTTCATGATTGCCATATACAATTATAAAAGTTGAAAATTAAAGTTCAGTAAAAACCAAAAATATAGAAAACTCACACGTAATTTAATTCCCGGACAGGGTAAAGGCAAGCGTGCGACCTTTGCATCTGGGCATGCGGGTTCGATTCCCACATCTCACAGATTAAATTTAAAAATCTAGTACTGGATGCCAATCAGGTTTAGCAATTGTTTGATAACTAATTCTCGTGAACAATAATCTGTCAAGACATGTCTACATTGTGGGGATCAATTTACTCCATTTACGGAGCGGATGGATATCACTGTATAGATTAGTATGCTCCAATTCCGGAACGAACATGGTAAAAAAAGAATATAAATACAAAAAATTCTCCTCTAATAATCAATGAAAAAAACGAATCGAATTTTAATTGACTGTATAAATATTACATACAACCTGTATATATCATTATATTACACAGTCAATGTATATATTTCAAATATTTTTAGAAATAATTGGGTATTTAAATTATACATTACATTCACTAAACAACAAATCGTTGCTTTTATTCAACGATTAGAAGATATTATACATTCTACTGGCTGTTGGTGTGATAAATTCGTATTCATAATAAGTACCGTGAAAAACGTTTGGGAAACTCCATACTGGCTACCATTAACATTTCTATATATTTTATATCGCATGCTTTATATGAAATAAAATAACCGTGGGGTAAGTTGAAAAGAAATCTTTTCGCTCAATGCCTTTGTTCAATTAGCCGACCGGTGAAATTTATAAACGATCGTACTTCCAAAGACCGGACCATAAAAGAGCATGGAGTTGCCATAAGGGGGAAATTTGCGAAGGAAATGTGTTAATTTACCGAAAGCAAGGATGGCCGAATCTTTGGTAACGTACCACCTACATACTTTTTTTATGTCGCAATTTATTTTCAAACTTTTCCGTAAGAAACGAAAAATTTTCGGCATTCGCGACAAAAATTTTCATCCATACGAAAAGGTTGTAATTCACTTCGTTTCCAGCCCATATAAACCAAGTTAACAATCAACTCACTATCTTTGGCATTTATGCGATATCGTATTTACAAATTACTTATACTAACATTGCATACTTTATTCGCTAAGCAGTACTCAAGCAGATCCGACGGTCAACCAGACCAATCGTCATTACAAAATTTTCAAAATGTAAACGTTTTTATATATTAATCCACCTGTCCCGTCCTTAAGCCTGGTCTTAATCAAGCGTATCCTGGAGCTCTAAGCTCGAAGCGATCTACTTTATTCGACGGGAATGCCCCGGGAGTAAATATAAATCACCCAAGACTTTCAATTTAACTATCTCGTCCTTAACTTTTTTCCATACCCACTCTCTAAATGAAGCATGTGAAAACCATATACAACCTCGAAGTGTCTCTTTCCTTACCAGTATCACAGGAAAAAATCCCTTCTTCCATCCTGAAACTCCGCCGAGTTGATTCAATAAATATTTAGCGACCTTCCAGGACGCCAAGAACCGGTCGGCTTAAAAATAGGCAGGTAAGGTTGTGACTCTTTTGAGGCATCCGCAACATATGGCCGATTCAGGTTCAGCTACACAGCATCACTTTGTCAGTAATTACTAACTCTTTCACTCTCGACAATGCACCTGTCTAATTCTTACAGAAATGACAGCGCATAAAACTTTGTCACCAAGTTCAACGAATTTGCGAGCTCGTGTGTCGACACAAAGATTGCGAATTCAAATATCATACCTGCATTAAAAACTTATTCAATTCTTCATATTTGAAGCACACATACTCGAAGTTTAGTGTAAAACTTAAGCATTATACATTCAATTTTAAATTAAATGATATGCATTTGAACATTTTTATTGGGTGTTTCAATTTAAGCCATACCAGCAATCAAATCATTAAATTACTGTGTTGTCAGTCAGAGTAGCTTAAGTCATAATTGAAAGTGTTTTTCTTTTCCAGTTAAAATGTTTAATGGAGATAATAATTATTCCCGGGAGGGATTAAAAAAGGTAACAAAACAATATTTCTATATCTTTTAATAGCTCTGTAATACAAAGGTTACTTAATTCTGACGAGAGAACGAGAGGACAAAGGAAATATTCGATCAAAAAGGATTTCCCCGCGCGGGGGTATATCTTTCAATTACTTTAAGTGCATATCATTAGGTTTCGGCAACAGATGTACTTTACATTAAATACGGGGGGCAGAGGGGGGCATTGTTTTATTAAGGCGCTTCAAAACAATTTAATTTCCATGATTTGAAGCGAAACGTTCCCAAAACTTCGTTGAAGATTCTCCCAGATTAAAATCACACTGAGATGCAATAAGACAGCTTCGCAACTAACTGCGAGAAATAATTCGCTTGTTAAAATGCATTAATCAAAACGTACAATTTACGACAGAAATCAGCTATGTTTCCTTGGTCATGTAGAAAAAATCATCGTCTATTTTCTTCAATGCACGCATATCGAAAGTGGAAAACAAAAATGACGTAAAACTTTCATAATACCTTTTTCGATAATCACACTGTCTGTATACAACTTAATACATACACTATCAAGTGGGTTTTAAATTCTAAATTATTAAAATGAAAGTTTACCAGTTTTAACATATTTAGAATTTAAAATCAATGTCCATCAAGCACCATCAGTCAAAAATATTTATTATTCAAATGGGTGTTAGCTGTAAGCACTAAATTAATATCTAAATTTAGCTTTTAAGATCGAAAAAACGATGGCTGGTCCAATTTGCAACCAGAAAAAAGAACTTCCACCGCATTAATTGTATTGACTTCTCTTAAATTACTTATTATAGCATTATTAGATGGGGAAAATAAAACACAAATCCAAGTTGTCGTGCACTTTAAGGTTGTGCATATTTAATATTTTACTTTGAAACAAAATCATTAAGTAGACTTTTTTGTGCCTCCTGTAGAAAATCTGCGTGGGTTACGCCTTTTTATCATTCCACAGTCGATATCATGTATACAGCTCATTGTTTGCAGTAAATAACGTGATAACTCAATAACTAAGCCAGTTTTTTTAAATTAAAGCCACTATTGTTCTATTTCGAAATACTATATTGAACAAAGCAGAACTAAATAAAAGCTTATAAAAAAGGCCAAAATATTTTGGTAAATGACGAACAATTTTTATAAATTGGATTTGAAAGCTACTGAAATGCGATGAAAACAAGATTTTTTTCGCTGACAATAAAACATTTTGGACTTGGCCAATCTGAGAAAAATAAATAATTAACAAATTAATACTGTCATATTTCTACAGTGCACTTATCTTTCACATGACGGTATTATTTTCAAGCAAGGCTGGTTCTAAAAATATGATTCGCGGCAAATGGAATTAACTGTTTTACATACTAATATAAGCTAAACTTCTATGATGTTTTGGTCTGATATTTTGCATGTAATCAAGCCGAGTTTCATACTGATGTTTAAAAATTCTTTTACAGTATAATTTCATGACGAAATAACGTTGAAGGGTATTTTTTAAGTGTATTAGAATCCGTCATATTTGAAAATAATACCCTCATATGAAAAAAATTCATATCTTTACACTTGTCTACTTTTTAAATATTTTCGTTTATAGATTTATTTAAAAGTGGCTTTCATTCGAACCAATCACGGTTTAAAATATATACACACGTATTGAAACACTTAAACAAAAAGATTTTAATATTGTTTCACAACAACATTGTAATATGATTATTTTGAAAGAATTTCAAACATGCTCTATTTAATAAATATACATAATTATGGAGATACAATAATTATTGGAACCATACTTACTACACACATCTTTTACTGAGTCAATTCAGTTCAATTTGCTTATCATGCGGGTTATAAATTCTCTGAATAAATATTCCAAACTATAATAATTATAATAAATGTAACGCAGAGTCTGCATATTTATTTAATCCGTAAGATTGTAGTATTTATCAGCAGAACACAACACAATTTAAGAAAATATATTAAATATTTTGTCTTCGTAAATTATTGTATGTTTTTACATTAATTTCAGTACTATTAAAACCAGAAAATATTTATGAAATAGTTAAGTTGTCTTTCAGTATACATAATTAGCCCAAAACCATGTTAAATTTCTCGTTAATATACGAATTACGTAATTGGTAAACATGTGAATAAAGTAATTCATCCTCCGAGAACGCTACCAAAAAACAAACATGACACTAATTATAATTAATTAATACATAATTGAATGATAATTACAATCTTTTTCAATACAGTATATATTGAATATTACGATTAACAATTAATGAACACATAACGAAAAATTTGAGCCCTCAGTGGGTATTTGTTTAAGTGTACATGGGTTCTAATACCATGACTACATAAGATTTTTTTATTCAAAAACTCAAGACCGGATGCTCAATAGATTAAGCGTTTATGAGACAATTAATCTAGCAAACTCTTCACAGTGTTTGTTTTCAGAAATGCTATAACTATGTAACGAGCATGTAGATTGAAAATGATAGTATTGTACAATATGTTACAAATTTAGGTAACTTGTAATACTCCAAGCAGTCTATGAATATTGAAAAATACGAAATCAATAAAAACATTTGAATTATAAACATTAATATCGCGAGAAGAGTTGCCGATAAATATAAATCGTCCTATTGTGTCTAAAATCAGAAATATTCTACAAAATTCTACAATAGCAGACGAGAGCATCGAAAAGCTTTTATTGAATGAGTTCACAGAGCATGGCGGACACAAAAGTCGTATATTTTAGTTTAAACCTTCGTCGTATACTGAAATTATTGTTTGACTTTAATATGGGCACACGCGTCTAACGGCTGACAATATTCAAAATCTGATAACGTATTGCAACAAAGACTTTGTTGGGAATTTAATATACAATATTTTATCAAAAAATGTAAGTCAAGAGACATTTATATTAACGATAAATTATATTACCAGTAAGGTACAAATATTGCTTTATAGCAGTTGTTCTTAACCGGTATTCTTAGAACTAACCAGTGTCCCGAAAAGAATTTAGGATTTTCGTCTGAGCCACCATCCAAATCCTCCCACGAAAGCGTTTAAAAGTGTATTACAGTTTTCAATACCACATTTACATTATATATACTAGGGATTTTTAATATTAGCCAATATATTGACTCAAATCGCAATTAAACAAAAAAGACAATAGATCCATCACAGATTCCGCCTGATGTTACATAGGGAGATCTGAAAGTGCAGAAAAACTCAGCTAATACTATTCGACATAAATTCCAATACTACAAGTTAATTGAGTTATAACTTTTTATAGATTTATTGTTTTTTTAAATAACATATTTGGATATTTTTACACCAATAGAAATAATAAATTATTAATACATGCATACATATTACCAGAGTTAGTTTTATGATGTCGGCGATTGGGAATGTTCTGATTTTTTTTCTAATAGTAAAAAGTATTTCTTTACTATGAAAAGGTAAAGCACGACTGATTCGGAATATACTCGTACATAATCTGCCATTTTTCCATATGCTTGTTTTTTTTTACAAAACGGTATAAAGTAATTAAATAAAGAAGTTTCTGATTTTTTTTAAATAACGTATAACACTAAAAGAAATCAAGCCATTGCGGGTGTAATAAGATATTTGGAAAATTCATTATTCTGATAATGCATATAGTCATAGTAATTACTATTTTTGTCAATACACAGTTCAAATTACTTGATTGTATGAAATTAAAATTACTGTACAGATTTTCTTAAAAACACTCATTTAATAAACTATTATCAAAAAATAAATGGCTTCCCCATATAACAAATTACCGTATCCGATTAACATTATCTCATCAGCTAATATTTTTTTATATTCTAGTACTTTCATTTTGCTACAAATACAATAATTATTCAATTAGATATTGTCGTTTTAACACTTAGATACATTCATAGATCATACATTGATATTACGCACTTGACTTTCTAGTAATATAAATCATAAAAACCGATTCGAATAATTCTTTTATTACCCTGTTTCAATATTAATATTATTTTAATGTAAATATTAAGATGTATTTTTGGACAATGCAGTTTAATGATTAAACTTAATATGTGTTGCAAGCAATAATCTTCAAAATTGATTCTCATGCAGCACTGTTTATAATAATTTTCCTTTTTTAGAGTCGTTAATTTTTCCTGGCAAAAACCTTTGTCGTAGCAAAATTGTTTTAATTAAACTAATGTATTATTACTTTTACGGCGCGAAACGTTTATTCACAATTTAAGCAACAATCTATTAAACAATATAAGAACACATCGACTATTTAACCCCAAATTAACGGTGTGATTACTTCATAGATTACGGCAATACTCTAGAATAATTATTTGTTTATGGGATATATAAATAGTATAGTGGATACTTCTGAATTTAAACTATAATCAATTATTATACCCATATCAATAAACAAATCTGATTCCATTTAAGTCTGAAGAATAGAGCGGTGCTTCGCAACCTTTTATCATTCACGACACACCGACGTTCTCTACACAAATTCGCGGCACACCACAAGTAAAAAATGTGCATAATCATACAGAAATTAAGCTCAAGCTTACGATTATTGACTAGTAAAGTTTAACGTATTCGTTTTCTTTGCAATATTTATTGTTTAAACTCCAAAAATATCAAAAAAAAAAACGTGAAAAACATAACTCAAAAGAAGATGAGTACTTAAAAATGTTTTTTTTGAATACGGTCACAGTGGCGAATAACAATGTGCTATATTATAGACAGCATATCTTATTTTTTCTTCTCTTTTTTAAAATACGCCACGGCACATCCAGCATCGTCTCGTGGCACAACGATTGCGAAGCACTGGAATACAGCATGATATTATCATACTATTCATTAATAAGATCTGATACATTAAAGTTGGTAAATACATAATCATTGTAAAAACAATAGTTATAAATATTGTATACCGTCTTATAGAAGTTACTAAATCTAAAAATATTCGAAAACATTCTATACCAACAAGATTCTATTCCGATTTGAAGAAAATAGAAATTCCATTGTGGACTTGTTACAGTAATTTACTCGTATTATACTCTTATGGTTAAATCTCAAAGTTTGAGTATATATATATTTTTCGCTTGGGCGTAATCTGATTTATCTTTGTGTGATAATAATACATAACTAGCCGCAGCTTTTCCGGAAAGCAACAGACTGTATTCAGGCAAATCTTTTTCAAAAATCAAAGAACTAAAGCCTAATGATTTTAAGACAAGTTTTTTTTATTATACTATAGAAACTTTTGACTAATATGATAACTATTATTACCTATTTTTGATTATTCAATTTATTGGCATATACTATCATGTTTCTGTTAAATTGATCGCGACTGACAGACGATTAGTTTTCGTGAAGAACGTTTAGTTTAGATAAGTCTTCACATTCTGGAGATCCATTCAATGTTAGTTCGTCGGAATACAATATCATATATTTACTAAAATGATCACGATTGGCTGAAGACCAGTCCTTGTGAAAAATACCGTCGAATAAAATCATGATGTGGATTAATTTATATCAACAATTAGCTTAAACATTTGGATTCATCTTACCGATTCTACGCAAATATTCATTACAATATATGTGTTAGTTTACGAATCTGATAAAAGACGATCCGTTCATAATCTTTATATTATGTAGAAAGAAGCTGCTATTGCCATATTGTTTATCAATACTTATACTTAGTCACGCATCTCACAATACTGGGCCGCATCAAATGCATTGTTTTTTATACTATGTCCGCTCCAAAAATTAAGCGTATGGATCTGTACATTATTAAGATATCTTCGCAATCTAGACAGATTATTTGAATTGATTGTTAGCCAATTGCTCAACCCAATACACAAACATTCAGTCCTGCTTTTTTAATGAAAAAAAATCAAGCAGATAAATGAATCGAAATCTCATTCCCCAGATGCGAGGTGCGTACGTTATCCTCTACGCCGAGGTTTCCCAAACTATGTTGCGCGGAAAACTGGTGTTTCGCGACAATTTGGAAAGCTTTTATACACTGTAACAAATTTAAAGATCCTCTTACTAGTAAGAATTACCCAACCTAAAAAATAAGCTTAGTGTTACGTTAAAATTTCCGGGTTTGCGAAGTGTTGCATTGTAGAAAAAGTTTGGGAAACCCTGCTCTACGCTATCGGAGAGAGTATATTGTATGGATTTTTGCAATCTTGACAGATTATTTGAATTTGTTGTCAGACAATTGATCAACTTAATAGACACACAGTCCTACTTTTTCCATTAAAAATAAAATCAAGCAGATGAGTGAATCAAACCCTGATTCCCAAGACGCGAGATGCGCACGCTAACTTCGATGCTATCGGGAAGATGTTTTTTTTTACCATTATGTTTTGATGAATAAATACAATCTGTTTTGCAAGACTGTATTACTGGGCGATATAAAAATGCATTAAGTGAAGTATTATTATAAAGTTTATGATAGAGCAGGTAATACATTGTAGTGTTGTATCGAGAAAGCGTGTATCTCCAATAGTAATGATTCTGACGGGCTGGCTGCGTACCGGGCGAGCTTTTGCCGTCGCCGGCCGGCGAATTTCACTTTTATTTTCGCCGCCGCCCGCCACGCTGTACGGCTATGATGATATCCGGCCGCGAGCAGCCTCCGTCAGACGGCCGGCGGGGAGCGGGGGGAAGGCGTCCCGGCGCAGGGCGCAGGGGTAGCTCCGCGATCGATCGCCCGGGACGTCGGGCGGCGAGGGCGGGCGGCGCACGAGGGGGAGCGCCGTGCCCGCGTTACTAATGCCGCGGAGCGAGCGCGATCGAGACTGCGACCGGCTCGCGGAAAAACCCGTCAAAGGTTTTCTTCGGTCCGCCTCGCGGGTACATCATGCAGCCGTAAATCTGGCTAACGAAAGAAACGGTGAAATTATATCCATACAAAAACACACAACCGTCAAATAAATTCTGAAAAACCACGTAACCTCACGAGCAGCCGCACTGTCAAAACCACTCACTATTTCACAGCACATTAAAACCACGTGTTCTATACAACAAACTTCAGTTGCCGATAGCTATTTCGGGTACAAAATATTACTATAAGACAACATTACTTTAGCAAAAGTGGCATTGTTTTAAACAATTCACGTGAAAAATTGTAATTTAATATGACTCGAGTATAATGAAATTGAGCTAGATTCAGTAAACGCCCAATGAATTAACATACGTTGAACAAATACTTTATTTATAATTTTGATTTGATTTATTGAAGTTATCAGAACTAACTCATTTTTTTTTTTCTGTATAATAATTGAGCTGGATTAAGTATATGTCAAATAAAATCTCGTCGGTAGAGTAGTTGGTGGCGTGCGCGCCTAGCAATCCGGGGAATGCGGGTCCGATTCCCCATTTATCGGTTTTTTAAAATCCGAAAATGCAGGACTGGATGCCCATTGGGTTGAGTAACTGTCTGATAAACAATTTTCGTGAAAAATAATCTGTCAAAACGTTTTCACATTGCGAAGATCCATATACTCCTTTTTCGGGTTGGATATCTTCAACCTGTGTAGATCCATATATTTCACGTTGGGAGCGAACATGGTATAAATAAAAATTCTAAATATTGAAGTTATGAGATCTATCTCAGAATTGTATTCTCAGTGGAATTATATGAGCGAAAATGATACAACTTAAGCCGTAGTTAGACAGTGGTTTGAATATATAAATTATATTAATTACTATGAAAAACCAATGCGAAAAATACTTTTAAATATGAAGTTCAATCTGTTATATCACAACATATAAAATGCTAATTATTAATTACTACTGTGGTAATGATATAACAATTATGTCATCTTAATATAATTTATTATTTTCATTCACTAAATCCAACTATTAAACATGCTTTATCACTTAGGTCTGAAAAACTTTGGTCCACAGAGACCCTGGAAACAGTGGGGAATACCGGACATCAGTGTGCTATTAAGACAGATGAGTGTCATCCAGATGAATATTTAAGATAGCGCATCAGCAATTAATTTTTCAAAATTTCGCAACCACTGATTTGAAATCATAAGCGGACTCGTATGCTAATAAATATATTGTTTAACAAGAGAATTATTTTCTAACATAGAAAATTCAATACAAACTAATAGCTGCAGTACATAATACCGGTTTAAAACAAAAGCAGTCATTATTTGAAGGATTAAACACTTCCGAGAAAGTATTGATTTAATTCACCTGTAACTTTCAGGGTCTTCTCATACCAAATAGAGAACTCCGCTGTAGTTGTGGCGATTAAATACTTGTTTAGTTTTGCCGTGTTTATAGTTTAAACATTCACAAAATTTAGTACACGTGTACATTGGAATTATTACGTTGGCAAAACGCATATATATTTTTATTTTTTAAGTAAATCTGATTAATATTAACCACATACATTTTATTTAATATATTACGATGTATTTCACGTTTAACGTTTTTCTTTAAAAATATTAACATGAAGTAATGAAAGATAATTGATAAAAATTTGAATTATAGTTTTAGAAACAAGTTGGGGGTTTTTATAGTGGAAAATCGCGAGTGTGCAAGCATTTGTAATTTTAAATATACAATATTTTTTATTATATTAACATTTGCTCGATAGATTTAAACAGCTATTTAAAATATAATCTCGAAATCTGACGCTTTTGAATAATGTCACATTTAATAACATTTGTATGCTTACTGCCAAGACATTTGACATTGATCTGATTTGATATATCAAATAAACGCTGAATTTGTTGAAAGAATTGAGTTATTAATCTGAAACAGAATACAGTCTGTACTCAATAGTTTATAAAGTGAAAATAAACGTGTCACTGTTGCTGTCTCGTCTTTCAATCTCTCTGTCACTTACCGTCTGAAGATATATCTCTAAATTGACACTATCCAACATACAAACATACCTGAAACTCGTTTCAATATGCATGTGAAACGCAATCGAGTTCTACGATGTTTCGATTTCAATGATTTAATATTAGATTTTATAAACCCCTTAAAATTCTTTATGGCTAGAGTATGAAACATACCATTTAATTATGTATTATTAGGTTATCCAATTATTATGGTGATTTGTTTATTTCGTGGTAAAAATCGTGGTCACAAAACCTGTAAGTTCAGAATCTTGGGAACCGAAATATCAGTTACGCGATTCAAATACGTGAAAAAATCAGTAAGCCACACGATATCTTGAGTATAAACTTGATGTCTTTTCCCCTAGGGTCTGGTATCATATTATTTACTCCATCGTAAAGTACACGCGCGCGCTAACAGGGTCCATCAAAAGTCATCGCTACCCATAAACCGCTGCAACCCACGGGGACTTACCCGAATATGGACTTTGCAAAAGAAAGCTTTTATAATTGGACAAGTACTTAGGTGAACTATGGTACAAGAGCTTTCTTGAAAGTGCTTAAGACGAAACTTAGAGATGATACAATACAATATCGAATATCGATCACAAGATTTTATAGATAATCTATATTTATTAAATATTTTTTTGGCCATTTCGATATAATGTAACATTTAATTAATAAAAAAATACTCGTCTATTATAGTTCAACGGATAGACGAGCTCGTTTGTGAATCATATTGAGTCGACTATCACCACATATATTTTATGTAACGAGATCTTGACTCCAGGACTAGGCTCAGTCGATTGATCAAACGACAAACTTAAAATCTATTAATAACATCTACACGATGTGAATGTTGTCATGCGCCGCCTTTAAAAAAAATGTGATATAATTTACGATAAAAAATGCATATTTTAAATAACAAAATAAACCTCAAAATGAATTCAGACTCCAAAATAAAATACTCGGTATGTCAATATGAAATTTGCTAACATAGATTAGCAACAGCGATTTCCGAAGGCTTCTTGTGGAGTCCTTATGCTCCACTTAGGGATCGGGTAGGGATAAAGAAATATAAAATTTAAAATTAGCATTTATTTTAATACACTTTAGTTAACGATTTTATTTGCTAGCGATTTAAGCTTCATTGTACACTTGAAGAATTGATAGCATGCATTTATTGTAACTACAATATTGTTTATACGATATACACTATTGTTATTTATTTATTTTGAAACAGGGTCGAATTCTAAAAAAAAAAACATATTTAAAATGTACAATAATATATTTTAGGATTCAAAAGGTTTTATTTAATATTAAATTGTATTACTTGTTAACCGATCTCAAAGGGACCGCTAAAACAAAATAAAAACCGAAAAAGATTTTCTCAAACAACATATAAATAAATATTCTATAGACGGATGATTAATAACTCAATCACTTTACATATGTATACAATAGAACTAAATATAATTTTATTTAACTGACGACCTTTTACAATAACTTTTGTCGTCTTTTAAACCCACCTACAGAGTTCATTCGCCATAGATACATCGAGACCCTTCGATGATATCATTATTCTTCCAATCAATTTAAAATGTATAATTAATTAATTTCCACAACAAAAAGGCATGTCTATCAACCACTCGGTGAACACCATCTTGCAAAAAACTTGTTCAATCATGTGACAGTCACCGGAACAAATATTACAACAGTTTATATACAATAATATGATTTCATATATAATATCAAGCAAACTAACGACGTAAGAAATCGCGATATCATCAACTATGTTCACTCGTTTTATTCTATATTCAGACAGCGAAGATAATTCTTATTTAGTTAATATACGTAAAGAGAAAGAGCAATTTATCACTTTATCCAGACTAATTTTCAGAAAGTTTTCTGCCATATGTTACAACCCTACAGCTTGTCTCAATGATACCAACATAAGGAGGTGCAATTCGTGATTGCGATTCCCGACTAAGTACGTAGTATCCAGGGAAGATGAATACTAAGAATGATGCCATGTATAATAATCGCGTTTAAATCGCGTTAGAGAACTTTAATCGTTAAATATATGTATATACATTTTTAAATTTAATAATGCCTATTGTAATATTTCGTCATTACGGTAGCGTAGCAGTTAGCACGCGCGCCTCGTAATCCAGGGAATGCGGGTTCGATTCCTACATTTGCCGGATTTTTATAAATCGAAAAATCCAGTTAAATTTCCTTCCTTATAAGAAATTAAGTTCCGAACGTGGAGCATATGGATCTATACAGTGTGCACGTCTTGACAGATTATTTTTTACGAGACCTCTTTGTCAAACAATTACTCAACCCGATGTATACCCAGTTCTGTATTTTTGAATTCTTAAAATCCGACAGGTGGATAATCGAAGCCGTATTCCCCGGATTGCTAGGCGCGCACGCTACCAACTTCTTTATCGGGGAGAGATTTATATTTATTTCTTTGAAGAGATACTTTAAACGAGAAAAGGTTTGGTTGTTTAACTAATATCTTGTTTGATAATGGGTTGACAACACATACGATAATATTTATACAATCGATTATATATCAACAAAAGGAGTAAAAATTTAAGGATATGTATAGCGTTATTAAAGCGCTATTTAGTCATTTAAATATATAACATAAAGTAAAAATCTCTCACTTCAACTCTCAGCGTGTATAAAAAGTACACAACGATGCCCTGACTGACATTTGGAGATCATATTTAATATGAATTACAATTTTCTCAATCTACGAAGCAACTTCGCGGCTCAACGTTGAGTTGAATCAATATAACCGGGAAAAAACATGGCGAGTCAATGGAATCCCGGAATAACACCCCTTAATCACCTGCCCGCTCACACGTGCAACCCTTCCACCTACTGCACTCGGCTCTATCATTAATGACAGTAATTATTCAAATAAAATCTATCCGCCAGCGGGGGGGACTACCAGCTTTAATGATGTACATACCTTGACTTCTTCACTAGGGTGCCTACACCCTGAAATCGAATTTATTCAAAATTCCATCTAGCATTTAGAAATAATTATTTACATTGGATAAATACTGGGAGAAAATAATCGTCATTTCTACCACCATAAAAGGATCATACCGATCGATCAAACATAACATTCTTCAAATAAATCTATCGTCATCGTTTCTTTTACATATTGACTATGGAAAGGAAAAAGGATGTAATCCTTGGTGTTTTTAAAAATAGCGTATTGTTAATCACAATGTATACAAATTATTACACATTCCAGCAAAAGAATTTAAGCTGTAAATGTCAAATTAGTTATCTAATTCTCCCCGGTAGCGTTGTTGGTAGTGTGCGTGCCTAACGATCCGGGGAATGCGGGTTCGAATCCCCATCTG
>JAGVSQ010005437.1:0-17739 GCA_022683975.1 Rhyacophila evoluta
ATAAAAAACTGTGTAAAAGAATGGTAAAAATACTCACAAAAACCAAATATTTTTTAACCGTAGACTAACAATTAAGTGACTTAATGATCAGTCATGCAGCCATTGAAGACCATACTATTCATCGGTGGGTATTGGCAATATATTCCCATGGTTTCATCCACCGAAGCCCGTGCATAATATCAACACGAATGTTTGGCTCCGATTAGAAAACACGCCACCACTGCATAAATATTGAATTTCATATCGCTTTAAAACGCGTGTAAATTTGTATGAAGGTATAAATTATCTGCATAGGTACACTAAACCAACAACACACTGCTTGATAAATGTTTCTAATACATATTCAATCAATCCCATAATAACTCCGTCGACAATTGAATACGAAGTATATTTTATGTTGCACACTTAATTATCTTTTTGCACGGCCGAAGAAAAAAAGAACCGATTATTTTTTACTTTAACACGGTTTAAAAATCTAAGAATCTCACTTAATCAACAAATATTTTTTTTTAATATATTGTATAGCTGATCTGGAAAAGGATGGTACACTTTCAATCGTTCACGCATAGAAAAAAAATACTATTTATAATGAAATCTCACTAAAAAAAACTGCAGTTAACAGAAATGCCTACTTTCTCATAGACTTAAATTGTCATTGATTATGTTATACTATTTGATATATAATTTTAAATATAAATACTATGAAAGTAATAGATATATGGTGTAATAATTAAGTATAGATATATCCTTTCTACCATTGTTATTATATTATGATCACCTTATATCAATTCGCACGGTGTCCTTTGGAACATTATGCCCCATGTAAAAAGATAATTGATGTACGCGTAATTTGAATTTTATGACTGAAGTCGTTTTCAAATCTTTGTCAAATTAAATATTTGGTTGGTAATTAAATATTTTTATTACCATTAGTATCATTGTTATTTACGCAACGTGCGTTAGTAGAGGGGCAATGTTATGGTAATGAAAATAATTACTAACTTAATTTTTGAGAGCTGACACTAAACAGTTAATAAAAACGCTGTATTTAATTACTACCAACTGTCCAAGTATATCACAAGATGGATTAAGCTCATCAAGTGTGATTTATACTATAATATATAGACAGGTACCTACACATTAATATGTTAAAAAGTTACTGAAGAATCTCCAGCAAACTCTTAATCACGGATCGTATCGGGTACTAAAATACGAGTAACATAAGTAACAGTTTGAAAAATTTGTGGCTCGTATGTTTCAAACTAAAACGGGTGTGAATAAAAACTGATATATCCCGCTTAAATTACAAAATAGTTTTCCGAACTAAAGTCAGGCGTGATAAATAATTCTGACGGGTTATAAAAGTATATTGAGATTCCGATAGCGGTCTAATGCAATACTCCACATTTCCCGCGGGAAAATCGATAGTGGAAAAACGAACTGAAAAAGCGTACCGCAACCAGGGGTAGAGAAAGCGCGATTAGCTGATAACAGTAAATTTCCTTCGTAATGAGTGACCGTTCCACATTTTGATAACGTGCAAACACGAACCTCCGCTGGAGTCGAAATAAAAACTCACGACTGAGAAAATTAACCGCATATAACGACATAATAACATTAAATGAATATTTTTATGCGCCCAAGACTACATTCGTATCAAGCCGGAGCTTGAAACACCTATATTTAGTACTGCAATATCGTATACTTACAGAAAAAACGAGATAATACATTGTTTGTTTCTGCGACAAATAATAATTTTGCTAGTGCGATATGTTTACTCATAGCGTTTATTATTAATAGAGTGCCAGAACCCCGACCTCTCTAACACCGTTATACTGATTAAAGCTAATAGGAAGAAGACCCTTGCAACAACATACTGCCGAGAGGTACAAAACAAAACAATTAAATGTTGACATATTTTAATTTCCGAGGCGCTCTCTGAAAAATCAAATAAATTCCTACAAATGCCATCTCAAATGTGTCCATTGCTCTCATCAATATGCTGAGTGCGTATAAACTTATAAATTAGTCATACATTTAAGAAGCGGGTAAGATTTTTTTTACCATATTTGCTTCTGAAGTGGAGCACATGAATCCACACAGTGAGAAATATCCACTCTGAAAGTAGAGTATATGGATCACCACTGCAATGTGAAGACATGTCTACAGATTAATTTTCAGAAGAATTGTTTGCTAGTCACTTGGTCAATCAAATTAGCATCCAGTTCTATATTTTTTTGGATTTTAAAAAATCCGACAGATGTAGAAGCGCACACCAACATCTACGCTATCGGGGAGACATTATTTACTACCCATAAATATTTTTTCCGCACTCAAGACGACACATGTTCCGTTTACATCAGCGGTATCCAACCTTTACGCTACTACGCCTCCCCGAAAAAAAATACGCGCCTCCCTACCTTTAATTCTTTTGAATAAATGTATAGACACGTTATAAATGAAAAAACTATTTTTTTTTAATTTGGCGCCCCTCCTGGCAATGATACGCGCTCCTTAGGTCTAAAAAAGCTGGTTTACATTTTAGAATTCGATTTCTATTACATACAAAGTCCATCATATAGTAGTTCTTTAGAGAACATAATAAATTTTGCAATACAAAAAAATATATGTGGGTGTTATTTAAAAACGATATCAAAGCATCACGTTTATTAGACCGGCCCTGACCAAACTAGAGGGCTTCATTTTCTATCGTTGAAAATTATTAATATAACTAGATAGCGTCTTGAAATTGACTTTATATGATAAAATATTATGTGAACGGTGAAATAATATTCAATCTCGTACACGAGGCACCCCCTGGCGAGCTATCTGCTATATAATTGCCTTGTTATTGTAATAATCATTTTATAATAAACGGTATATCAAATTTCCAAATGTTTTTTTTAATTTGTGAAATGAGTAAGTAAATTTTACATAAAAATAATATCATTACCACCGTCTGCTGTTGGCTCATTGAAAAGCCTCTTCCAAAAAACATGTTTTCACATTTTATATTTACAGTGAATTGCCGATTTGATATAATTTCGGTTTTTATTTCGCTCTGTAGTTAGTTGACGAAACCGGGCGTCCTTTTTAAATACGAAGAGAATGTGAAAAAAATATATTATAATTAAAAACATATTCATTTTAATTGACTGAGAATTGACAGTCAACACAATAATAAAATACACAATTATACTTCATTAGTTATATCCTTATATGAGACACTGGTGATAAATAATTCTATAATAAACTGAAATATTTATAAAATTGTAGCAGTATGTTCGACATGAATCAATCATCCGATATGTACAGATATCAATTGTCGATCTCTATTCATTCCAAGTCAAATCATTATAATCGAGTAAGTACGCTGCAGTTTGTTTCAAAAACAGAGCATAAGTGAATATAATAAAGTACTATGTGTTTTATATACACTAGAATTCAAAAAAATATTGTGTGCATTAAGACGACTTAGAAATTTAAAAAAATGTAGAAAAAATGTAGAAAAAAAAAATACAGAAAAAACTTATTTAAATAATAATATATGGCATATTGCACACGTGTCAATTGAGTAGAATTAAAATACTGACTCCTTCTGATGCAGATTCAGTTCAGATTTAAATAGTTTATGATGTAGATATTGTAAAATGTGTACTAATATTTAAATGTATGTTAGAATGAAGACTGGCCGAAGAACATAATTAACACCATTATTATCGCCATCGCTAGAACTCGAGCGAAGTTTTACTTACTTAAGTTGTCTTCTCCGTTTTGTACTAAATGTCAACACCAAGAACTCGTAGAACTTTCCCTCTGCCCGCCCACCGAAGCCGTAGTCCACCAGCAACCTTTCTTCATATTCATAATTCCTAGTGTGTGACTTCAATAATGTAAATTCTCCCGACGCAGAGACAATGAGTAATTTTAATAAAATTCTACCTCAAGACATAGGTTTTTACAGCGATTTCCACATCACAATTTCAGCAAGTCAAATATTTATAAACATGTTTTACTCGAATTTCAGCATCAGCCATATCAAAATTATGTTGCGAAGTCGTTATATATATATATATTACGTGTTGTTGAAGTATTTTAAAAGTATATTTAACGTCAAAACTGTGCGGCAGTATGGCAGTTTTGTTCGTTCCGTCTACAAACGTGATTTGTTCTTTAGTCAAATTTAAACAATGGTATGATTATTGCAGGACAAAAATAGACAATTTGAGTACGACCAATAATCAAAATGGGTCATATTAATAAGCGGACATTCGAAATGATGATTCGAAGAGTGAGTCCACAGTTTCATTAGATAATTCGCGTTCAGGTCGATCGATACTCGAGATTAGTCAGATTATATTCGAACTATATGCAAGACGTAGGCATGGACATGCGAAAAGTTAAATCGGGCTACGACACCGCGGAGCGAAGTGGGCCTAACCAATCGATATCTCTATTTAAAGAACCACTTCTGTGCCCTCGGTCCTCCGCCAAAGTGCAAGACTGTATTGGCAACCTTTCTGCCAAATAACAGAATATTAATTGTGAAAAATTCAAGCGAGATGTACGATTCATCGATCTCAATCAATGTTCAAGGATTCTCAAGAAACAAAAGGAGAAACAATGATAACAATATTGTCTGTTAATTAAAAAACTACTTTAAAGAACCTTCAATATCTTAATTAACTCAAAAGTAAAGAGCGATAATAAACTCTATTCATTTGTACACCTTTTCTACGTATCCGTATATAATACAATGATCTGTACAAATATCAAACATGATATAATAAACACACGAGGAGACATTATTCTACATAATTTGCATCTCCAATAACCCCAACATTCATACACATATTGCCAATCACCACAAATTTGTTTCGTCTTCAACCTATTTCCAATACTTTGAACGAGTCGCTACATATATGTATTAAAAGGACTCGGTAAGGTAACGTTTTTTCTGTCATGAACAGTATAGGTAACATTGAATCGAGTGAATTACTATTTAGTTGATATAAGTCCATTTCATACCGCTTGAATATGTCATATTAAATTATAATTCCACTGGTCGATTACATGGCTTTGTTGACACTTATTAATTTGTCGAATTGAAGAATAATAGACTTATAATTTTATCAATATTTTGAATCACTGTGACTACCATAGATGTGCAAAAACGCCAAATAATAGATAAGATTTCAAAAAAGAATATACAAATTCTGTATCTAACCGAATTGACATATTAAGATGTATAGATATATGATTTTTAATACAAGTAAATGGACATTACAGATCGTTTGACGAGTATCGCTTTAAAATCTTGATAATTAACGGATCCGTATCGTTCGAGATGATAACAGAAAAGTGCCATGAAGAAAAAACCGGGTTCGATTGAAGTATAATATGTTTTTTTTTCTCCAACACTCGCCATTTTTATAAGCACAGAACATTACCTATCTAACGTGATGCAGCCTTCAAAGATGCAGAAGTGTACCAGAAGCAGCTTACCAAGTCTGTGGTTGGCGCACATTAGTGTGCATGACTCTTATACAAACTCCAAAGATTTTCTATCTTACCAATACATCATATTTTTTAGATAAAAGCAAAAATCATATTGTTAACATGCCATTCATGTCAATCCTTTAAGGAGTATGGACGTACGTGTACGTACGTCCGAGCGCCCTGCCATTCTTTTATTTGTTGAAATAAAATTTAATATAAATACTAAATAGATATATCAGTATGTAGTAAGTAACAATTATATCATACATTTTGAAGCTAAAATAAAATACGTAAACATTACGATAAAAATATTGACATTCAGCATGCAAAATTTTCATTATGCTCTTTCTATAATTAAAACGATTTGTAAAGAAACGAATGATTATTTATATTGCTGTTCACAAAAACACAAAAAATAGCCATGTCTGTTTTGCTCTCAAGTGCTCATTTGATTCCGAAATGAGAGTGTCGACATATGGTAATGTTATAAGCATTCTTACCAATTTGGAATAACTTTTAAGCATTATTCGTTGTTTGGAAATAGATTAATATTGTTTACAGATCGGCATATTCAAGCAGATTGATTAATAGCCGTGAATGATTTGAATTTACAAAGTGTGTGCGCATAAAAAATGAACTCACTAATGGAAGAGTTAAAAGGTCACCAAGACTTGCTACGTTAGGCCGCGAGGAGGATAGCTGAGTGTCCGCGTCAAAGCGACCGTGACAGAGATGCAAAATAGCTACAAATAGGTGAGTGAGAAAGTGAGCAATTTCGGCAGCACGTCGGTCACAACAACTCGCTCACTTGCTCACTCACATATTTATAGCTATTTCGCATCTCTGTTTTCGTGGTTTTATCGCCGTCGCTCTGTCGCCGCGACATCTATCGCGGCCTTAAACAGATAAATTGACAAAGGAAAATGTAAACTGAACAATATAATATATGTAGCGATAATTAGAAAATACTCCGGATCAAAAGCGAAACCGCAGAAGACTGAGCACAATGAGCCGTCGGAGCTGTCAAACGAAATAATTCGACTAATCAAAGCAATACGTTAAGTTGACGCGACAACAGAACTAGCAAAAGGCAAAGACCGCAATTATAATTTTAATTGGAAGCCGTCCGTGGCACCCACCTGAACACGGCGATAGTTTCGACAGGCAATCGCGGTGGGCCCTCTTCGCAATAATTCGTGGAAATATCACATTTGACAAGCGCTTGTAATTAGGTGTTAGTGAGTTAGTCACTGTGTAAATAAACACACCATTTCAAAGGCGAGGCAAAATCTTCGGCTCTAGCAAGGTGACGATGAAATGAAATAAACATTCAAATTGGTATCACGATCATTATGTCAAATTTTACCTTAATCCTTTGAGGAGTATGACCGCACATGTGCGTCCGTGCGCCTTGTCACATTAATTTTAAGGCAACTCTTTAATTTTTAGCTAAAATGTTAAAATTCGTCAATTAATTATATATTATACACATAAATTCAGGTATCGATTCAACTAGTATCATAAAATAAATCTAATTGGATATGCCGATTTCTAAACAATGATCTTCTATTTCCAAACAATGAACAAAATAAACTGAAAAGTTATTCTAAATTGGTATGAATGTGTGTAAAATTAACACATGTGGAAACTCTTATTTTGGAATCAAAAGAACACTTGAACACATAGGACTGATTTAATTGAAGTCTAATGCATTTCTATGAACAGCGATATAAATAATCGTTCGTTTCTTTACAAAACATAATAATTATCAAAATAGAGTAATGATTTTTTTCAATAATGAAGTCAACCTTTTTTTTCTATTTTTTTTCGAAATGTTTATGTATTTTTTCTAGCCTAAAAATAAATGATATAGTTGTAATGACTTGCACTTATCATTGATAGACCTATCTAGTATTTCTATTAAAAGAAATTTTACCATTTTATTTAAAAATAAAATAATTGTTTTTAAATTAATTCGACAAGGCGCACGGACGCACATGTGGCATTAACACGTTGACTGTCAACAACGAGACATCTCGTAGGTTGGTTACTTGCCCAGGACACCACTACGAGTTATCTCGTACCTTCATTACTTGCCATATTTGTATAGCTACGAGGAAATTCGTAGCATAACAGTGTTAATATGAATAGATGGCCTCAGGAAAGAAAATAAAAAATCAGGTTTGGCTAAGTAAACAGAAAATACAATTATAAAAAACTTTATATTTTAAGCTTTTTGACTATTACTGTGTAGTATTATTAAGGTTTTTAATAATATAACATGCTTAAATCAAATTGGGTCCTTAGACCGGAATCGTCAAAAATTCCGTGGCAGTCAACGTATTAAGTAAAAATAATCATGATGATAAATAGTATACCGAATTTCAAAAAGTATAACCACATAATAATTATTATCGATATCCGTAACGGAGAGGATGAATAAATACCAATGAAAACTCCCCCAGCGGAAGATGAAAACAAAAATACATGCAATCTCACATTTGAAATTTTCGCGTCGTCGGTAAAAAGAACGCGAACGAAAAACCGAAAGACTGAAAGCATCCACATTCAATTTCACGGCAGAGCGGTCCGGCCTGCTGCGCGAGATGTAAACACGAGGAACGGGAGGAGGGGAGGGGTGGGCGGCGGTGCTCCCAATGCGCGCAGGTGAATGAGTTTAGCCCTGCCGGAAATCGAGAGCCGATTTCCCTTTCGGGGGCGGCTGCGCCCTGCCGGCGGCGACGATACACACGTCAAAACCGCCCAAGGACAATAACAATATGTGCAACGGGCGCGTTGCATAATGACGCGGCTATCGATTTACATAGCGATGCACCACGACAATACGTAAAACCTATTAGTGACGATGGTGCATATTAATGTTTTAAATTATACATACAATTCGAAAACGATTCAATTAAAATATGGACATAATTAATAAACAAGGAAATAGTTCAACACGAAACACAATTGACATATTTTTGGTACTTTTTATCGATTTCGTTTTAAATTAAGAATACATTTAGTTGCATAACAATTATTACCCAACTATTAACAAATAATTGCACACAGGTAAAAGTATTTTTAATACCACCTACGTTTCGATGGTGGAGTACATGTGAAGATTACCACTTCATAATATAAAAAATGTGTACGGATCTCCGCATTATCAAGCCAAAGTCAAACACAAGAATTTGTTATCAGGCAATTGGTCAAACCATCGGACGTCTAGTCTTGCAATTTTGGAACTTTACAAGTCTAGCAGCTATGGGAATCCAAATTGCAATCTCCAGCTCAGAAGCTGTACACGCCAACCTTTCGGCTATGTATAGTACCAGACCCTAATAATAAATAAATACACCATAATAGATGCCTATTATCAATATGCAAATTTAAATGAAAATTTTGGATCCCGAATTTATTTTAGGAAGCAATTGTATTCTAAGCTTTCTATTCTTGGGACACGGTGGTATGACTTTGAGGATAAAAGAACGGACCATTCAGTCACTTATCACTGAGAAAGTGAAGCTGCGACACTGGACCTGACTCGTCCACATTTTACAGATGCCTCAAGAGAGTCTGAACATTTGACAGTCATTTCGCCTTTATTTTTACATTATTGTAACGATTTTGGCCCTATATATTATTAGCAAATAACTTATCTATTAAACCCTTTAATTAGTGGGTTATTTTTTTTATGCACACACGTTTTAAGCACTAAAATCTTTCAGTGCCATCAATTCAGCTTATATCATAAAATCAATCGAATTTGAAATGCATATAAACAATGCTCTTCTATTTCGAAAAAAATGCACAAAATAAACTGAAAAGTTATTCAAAATTGATTCTTACCAACATTACCACATATGATATGGCCGCTCCCATTTCGGAATCAAAGAAGCACTTGAAAACAAATTTGAGCTCATAAGACTGACTCGTGTGAAATTTTATGTATTTCTGTGAACAGCAATATAAATAATCTTTCGTTTTTTTTTTTACAAAACATAATAATTATCAAATGAGCATAAGGGAATTTTTCAATGTTTGAGTCTAATTTTCCCCCATTTTTATAGCAATGTTTACGTATTTTTTTCTAGCCAAAAAAATATATGGTATAATTGTAATGACTATTATTATTTCTCTAGAATTTTAAGTAAAAAAAATTATAATAATTTACTTAACAAATAAAATAATGACGAACAGAGGCGACAAGCCGCACGAACGCACAAGTACGTTCATACTCTTCAAAGAGTTGAAATAAAACATTAAATTGAATTATACAATCCAGCATATTAATTACTACAGATATTAAATCGATATCATTATCCCGCAATCCTTAAGTAGTAGCAATATAATGTATTTTTAAATTTGCATTACGATAAGTCTGAAGTCCGCCACACTCCGTCGGAAAACGGGAACGATACATAGATAAAAGAGCCCAGATTTGCCGCTTCAATTAAATTACACTTGATATTGGACTATGACATTGACTGCGCGACCAGTCACAGCGAACTCACACTAGATATGCACGTGGGTGAAATAACAACCGAACATGCGTCTGCCGAGCAAGATAGTGAAGGAAGCGCCATCAGCTGACCGGCGACTCCCTGACCCACTGCACCGCGAACATCACAATCATTTAACTTTTATTTCTCCGCTATCTAAATATAGCCGAGTATAAAAATATTGGGCGGGAGAAGCGAGGCGAGTGTGACGTGTCACACCACAGACGCATTTTAACCCGTTCAAAACGGCGGACAGTGGGAAATAACGAATCCCCGAACGAAATAAATTTTGTCGTGCATTTAACACATTTTTTTGATATAATTCATTGCAAAGAGAAATTAATGCGTATGTTATAAATACAACTTTACAGACCAATACGATGGCTAAAAGTGATAATTTTTGCCGATTTGAAAATTTTACAGAAGAGTGTAAAAACGAATTTTTTTGACAGTCTTTTGCAATTATATTGATTTTGAACTATTTATTCGTAGAGCTGCTTACGAACGACATACTTTTAGATAGATTTGTATACACAATACTAGTTATATATTTTGCTGTGTACGTCTCAGATCAAAATGAAGTTGTCAAATTTTCTTGGGACCTTTTTTCGATGTATAATTTTGAATTGTAAAATTAATGCGGGACATGCAACAATATGGTCCAACAAGATGGCATTATTTAAGTAATTTTTAGCTAAATTGTACGTATCAAATTTGTACTTTAAACCATCGAAAGCTATTTAAATTCTCACACTATCAATATTCTTGGCAATCACAATAATCAGAATAGCTATCATCACAAATTTAACTAGTAGAGTTGTGCATTATGCATTAACAAAATGTTACTTTAAAAAGTGACTCCCTATTAATCTAGAAATCGAAAACAATACACTTTAATTTTACTCATTCCCATTTTTTTTTACCTCTCGTCCCAATATTATTTCCAATAATACTCACTGCCCTCTTTCTCACTTCTCGCTTCTCACATTTTTGGTCTTGCCCTATCTTGAGATTTCTACTTCCGAATAATTTCTACTTTTGTATCTAGTAGGCCGCGATAAAGTTAAATCTTGTTTTGCAATCACTAAACCGGCGACCTCCCGCCGTCAAATTGCTGACAAATTTTTCGTTTTTAGGTCGCATAATGTAACCATTATTTACTTCTACAAAAAGCCAACGCCCACCAAATTAATGCCTAAGCGCCCCTCAAATTCGTCTGAACCCACTACCGCCCAGACGGCCTCAGCGCCCACAGGGGGGCAGTACCACCCATTCGGCAATCTATAGTCTAGTATCACAGAACAAGGAGAACTTACCATAACCCTGATCGTAGTGCACCAGTCGACTGGTTTATATTAACATTCTATAAATTATCATTCAATGAGGTGAAACGAATGAGGTGGGTCAATCCAGTGCCAACTGTTGCAATGGGTTAACCCGCGCTCGGGTAGCCCGTTCTGCGTCCGCCTCTCACAGATCGTGATCTTGTGCGCCCGAGTAAAAATATCATCGCAGCAAATGAATAATCTCGCATTTGCAAGGTGGTTGATAGAAGTTATACACCTCACGATGTAGCTGTCTCAAGTTCACGGCTAGATATCATGCTATTCTGTAATTGACTTATATAATATTGTGCATTGAACTACGTACAACAATGCATCTTCAGACTATTAAATGATGTCACTTATGCATAGCCCTTGAAGTAAAATTCTCCGAGTGACAAAATAGCACATGGACAATTTCCAATGGTCATATAATCCAATACGACTATAAAGTTACAACTATTTTTTAATTTAATAAAAAGAATTATCGGCATAATATTAATTACATCTCCACGGTAGCGGAGTTTGTCGCGTGCGCGCCTAGCAGCCCGGGTAATGCGGGTTTGATTACCACATGCAGGATTTTTAAAATCCAAAAATGCAGGACTGGATCTTTATTGGGTTGAGCAATTGTCTGATAAACAATTCTCGTGAAAAATAATCTGTCAAGACGTCTTCACATTGCAGATATTCATATACTGCACATTCGGAATGAATATGGTATAAAAAAATAACCTACACATGTATTACATATTCGATGAAACAGGGTTACAACGATAACTTGAATCTAGCGGGTAGAAAGGCTTAGTGATTCATTAACTGATATGTAATTCTACGGTGTATAATGAAGTTCTCGTAAATAACAGTAACTACTCAATTATTGCATCGTTGTTAGACATCAACAATCCATTTAAAACACTGATTACGTGACATAGACATTGCATAATACGTATTTTTATTGGAAAAGATAATGAATTTCAAGGGCTTAAACCATGTTATCAGTATTATTTGTTTCGCAGCCCACCGGATCATATATCCATGGAAACAAAACTGTATTTTTTGAAACCGACTACTCATCACACATTGGTATTTAATAGCCAACATCAGTTGCGACTACGCCCATTATTATGCATACAAATTCTGTTACATATTAAAAGGGAGTGAGCGGTTGACTAAGCTCCCACAGACACGAGTCCCTCCGCTTATCTTCGCCTGTCCGATCACAAGATTATCCAGAGGATTAGTATGGCAGAAGCCAGAGCACTTTCCACTTAAGCCGGCAATTCACTTATGCATGACAAACCATCCTTAGCGTCTCCGCCGTGCCATAGTATAACGATATGCTTACATCCGACATCAAAAAATGCATACGATTGCGCGAAATCCTTCCATATTTTGAAGCAAACTTTTTTATATACATAATTAATGACACCACAAATTATTTTTATTAATATCGTAGATTTTTATAAATAACAGTGTTATAAATAATACATTTGAAAATAAATGAAGGCAAATAAAATGTCAAAATGACATGATCAGTAATGAACGAAATTACGAATTCGAGTCCTGTGTGAAGTTGAGTGAAAACGAATGTTTCCTGCATATGGCTCCAATGCATGGATCGAAAAGAGTTGGATGAATATCAGAGTTGGATAAAGAAAACCTTTACATCATAAGTAAAATTCTAACCAATAAAATGATTTGTGTCTCCCCGGCAGCGTAGTTGGCAGGGTGCGCGGCTAGCAATTCGGGTTCGATTCCCCACATGTCAGATCTTAAAAATCCAAAAATACAGGACTGGATGCGCATTGGATTGAGCAATTGTCTGGCAAATATTTCTTGTGAAAAATAATCTATTAAGACGCCTTTTTACATTGCGAAGATCCATACACTCCACTTTAGAATCGGATATCTTCACACTGTGTAGATCCATATGCTCCACTTCAGGAGCAAACATGGTATAAGAAGAAGAAAATGATACATCGGCACTCCATCTGACATAAACACGTAATATAGATCAATTCGCTAAAAAGATTATGAAATAATATTTCTTCGTCAGATAATTTCCGCATTTTTCTAAAAGCACCAAGTAAAAGTACTCGTTAATTTTAAATACACTTTCTTTAGTATTTATACAATATATTTTGCTTCAACAACACTAGACATTCAACAATTATGTCGATAAGAATATCTAAAATAGTTCTCAAATGATATATGGAATATTAAATACTTGCAGATTTAAAACAAATCAGGTTTGCAAATCAGTATTGCAAAAAAGTGTCGTTGATTATCGGGTGGCCAAAATGTTAAATATTCGATTGAATCTGTAGGTGGTCAATAATAACAAAAAAATAAAGCAATATTATTAAAATCCACAATAAAATTTACATTATGCTTAATACCACTAGGTAAGTATCTATTTTTATCCTCAGGGCAACGACACTGTGCTTTTCATTAATTAAATTGTACGCAATAAAAATATTCGCTGAAAGATTTTCATTCAATTAAATTTAAATTGTGAACAATAAAATATTACTTAGTGAAGAAGCCCGAGCGAAAACGATATTAAAACGTCCGCAAGAAATGCAATTACATATACACCATTTACTTGAGACATTTTTTTTTATTTCAAAAATTCAAAACTGCTTCTTTTCCACGTCAATTTGAAACGAGAGACAACTGTGTAAAGAGAAAAATGTATTATATCAGGGCTCCGGAGAACGCACGAAGTGTGTTTGATTCGGCGTTTAAACACATTTTTCTTAGTATGATTCGAGTTCTTATGGATAAATCTGTGACCAAATATTTTATACTTTAGCGGAATCACTGGCACTGTGGCAGTATTCATCTCAAAAGTGAAATTTTCTTTTAAAAAACAAAACATCTTTATTTATTTTGGCTTATTGTAGATCATTAAATGTTTGATCGCACAACGACACGAATTACTTTTATTCTTATGGTAAAATTATTTCTAATAAAAGGTACTGTGATTATCTAAAGCTGAGATAAGGTGTATAACCCCTATCTACCACAAGTGCACTTTTCGTCAAATTTGAACTAAATATGAGGTTTTAGTCTAGTCTTTATTTAAGATCATAATAAGAGGTCGATAAGTTCGCAACGGCAATAAAACCATAGAAAAAGTCGATTTGAAAATTACGAATTAATTAATGTTATCGTAGTTAGTCCTAAAATATAAATAAAACTAATGTTTGTTTTGATTCTAAACATCCGCAATCTAATAACAAAGCCCACGAAATAAATAATTTTCTAAATTTTTAATTTTATTTAAAAAAAATATGAAAAAGTGACAAACAAAAAAAAAATCGATTTGCTAATATTTTACCAAAGTGCAGTTATGGTAGATGTGTCGTAGTTGGTAGCGTGCGCGCCTAGCAATCCGGAGAATGCGGGTTCGAATCCCATCTCTCGGATTTAAAAAATCCGAGAATGCAGGACTGGTTCCCCGTTGGGTTGAGTAATTGTCTGACAAAAAATTCTCGTGAAAAATAATCTGTCAACGCGTTTTCACATTGCGGAGATCCATAACTCCTGTTTTGGAATGGATATCTTCACAAAGGGTAGTTCCATATGCTCTGTGTTTGGAGCAAACATGGTATAAAAAATATATATAATCTGAATGTCTTGTGTTTTCAGCACTAGTTGCATAGCCAAGTGACTAAGGGATCTTGTCATACTCGAGAATAATCCTGTTATAATTTCACAAAAAATATAATTTTGCTATTATGTCATCTATGGTTATAATAAAGTGACATAAAAGACGAGTGATTTGGATAAATTTCAACTTCCGTTCAATTATCTGAAATTTGAATACCTAATGATAGCCAGGTTTATCACAAAACAATCAGGTGATATATTTTCGTTTGCAGTGGGGCGATATCAATAGCAGCCTATACCCAGGCGTACGTTTAACATGCTGAATGAGCAAAGCGAACGAAACAAAAGTAAGCAAAGAGAATCGGGGACGGGGTTGCAAATGTACGTATTACATAGGAGAGGCTGGAGTGAATGAACGCAGAGATGCGGCCCAGGGCCCAGGGGCTGGCGCGAATGTCACCCTGAAAGCGCCACCGGGACAACAGCCTCTCTCGGATTCTACGCAGTGGACTATCTGAACTTTAAATATTGCAGATTGCCAAGGCCCTTCAGTAAACAAAATTGCACCCAAAATGTATACAAAACAAAGAATAGAAAAAAAAGACCCCATTCAATCTCCGCCGAGTACTATTATTGACTGGAATTCTTAATGGAGCTGGTTTATAAATTAAAACGTTATTTTGTTTGTATACAACTAATGTATACTATAGAACATGATTTTATTGAACTGCATAACCAATTCATGCGTCACAATTTTAACTGGATAGGTAAATAGGCGTACGATTAAATCGATTGTAAATAAGTAGCAAACGAAATTATAATGCATTTGTTCACCAAAATGCACAAGTCATCAAAGAAAAAATATCTTAAGGGTCCAAATCAATCATATATAGCAAATGTATATTTTTGCAAGTAACAATATGACTCTCCTAACATAACATAAGGTAATTAGGTTTCAGAGATTACAATACAACATACACAAATGATCGGGCACTCTTCACATCCAGGTTGTACGATCACTACAACTCTCCGCTCTCTTATGGTACAGTCATATTGCACTTCATGTGAATGTTAACTTATAAACATTCTGAAGCAATACATAAACGATTATACTGCTGCATTTTCACCATTCAAGTTTACATGCGACACATTAAACACGATTATATTGATGTTGCATTACAATGAATGTACACAAAAACATATATTCCAGTACCTAGTATGTGCCATATTTGAGGGGAGTATTTCCAAAATGAACTTATTCTACTCCGCCAAAATTTAAAGAAGAACATTTTGAACAAGTATTTTTTGTATAAAATAACCATATAGCATATTATTTGATGTTTATGTTTGTTTCCAATACATTTAAAATTGATTTTTCGTACATGTTTGCATACTATAAGGTTCTTATATGCGAAAATACTTATTAAATTTTGGCGAAGTGGAATAAGTTCACTTTGGAAATACCCCTCATTTAAAATTGCAGAAAGTAAATCAATATTATAGCACCGCTTTATGGTTAACGATATACAAACGTTAAATTTAGTTTGAGTATTTAGATAATACCTACGGTTTTATTTGCATAAAATATTAAAATTGATTAATTACATAACTAAAGAAGCCGGTTGCTTACGAATATGACGTCAAACGAGAGACGCATTCAGATTATCATATAATAATAAGACCGACCCCGTGTGCTACATCCGATCCGAGTCGATATTCATACGAATCACAACATGTATATATTGCATAAGCAGCTCATTATATGATCAAAGAAGCATTACATGGACGCGTATTTTAGATAAAGCCAAAAGGATGGGTCGTTACTGCGACGCGGCCTATTTTGAAAAGAGAACCTCCTCCTAGGGTCCCATTATAGAAGCCTGAACGGTGCCATTAACGAGCAAAGTTTCCGAAGAGAATCCATCCCTCAAAGATTGATGTCGGTTCATAATTCTCAGCGTATTAATTTAATATAACACGTAGGCAAAAAATAATCTTCGGGATTATTATTATTCCTTCGCATGAAACCTAATATTGCATCGAGTCTTTGACAAAATCCCATCGGAGAATTGTCGATAATGAGCAATTTCACCTTCCAACGTCTCCTGCGAAGTAATATCTATTCTTGCGTGTCGTAATTATTTTATCCATCCAAGTAATTTCGCTATTTCTCTGTGATGGGAACTTTAAGTTGCAAACGATGTATTATACATTTATTACCATTATTACTGTATATTATTTCAAAGCTAAACAACTCAAAATCCACAGACAACAAAAACTAGAATAATATTTAAAAACCAGCAACGAGTTTCTATATGTGATATCAACCATATTACATTACATTAAAACTGATAGAGAAACACTTTGAGCCGCAAATTATTACATTGTATTAATCGGTATCTGAAAAAAAAGTATTTTTATGTTGACAAATTGGCGACGAAAAAGAAATCGTACAGATACTACCCGATAGGTCACGGCCAAAACGCGTATTATCTTGTTTAATTCGTTATTCCAACTCAACACTCAAATATATATTTAATTATCAACACTGCATAATTAATAAATATCAGTCGATACTCGATTAACCGGACGGCGGATCAGCCGTGACGAAACACGAAAACAAATAGTATTTATTATAATATTATCATGGCCAATGTATTTTTAGTAACCCTACAATCAACAAATGTCAAATTTTTACCGGTGACACATCCCGTGTCAATGTTATTGCAATATGTTATATGTAGTATGTTATATTTTCGCTCACCGCCCACATATAATGTAGCCTGAAGATGCCG
>JAGVSQ010005438.1:0-13057 GCA_022683975.1 Rhyacophila evoluta
ATAAGACCACGCATAAGTCGAAAAAAATGCGTCGCCAAATACATATTCCTCCTCCGTTTTAAGCTACAATAAGTAAGCTATAATACAATAATATGTTACTATAATATTCTGATTGTTTTATAACTGCAACTATACGATTTTATAGTGACAGTTTTTATTCTATACCATTTACATTCGTAAAACTACTCTAACCTTCGATAAATATATATAAGAAATATAAACAGTCCAAAGTCTAAAAGGATATATACATAATATAGGTATGTAGTAAGATTGCTTATTTAATTTGAAACATTTCACTTTTCAAGGTTTGTGACATCGTGAAGTTTGCGGCCAATTTCATACAAACGTTACATAAAAAAATGAGCTGAAAAATACGCTGGAAACTTAAAAGCTCCATAAGCATAGAATATTATTCTATTTTTCCATAAAAGTTCGGCATTCAAGTAGGCATGTGTTCCTACACAGAAGGTGGAAGGTTTCGAGGGGGAAAATACATAAGAGGTTAGTAAAAGCAGGACCGAAATAATAAGAAAATTAACAATTTTGTCCACAACTTATTTTGATATTCGTTATGTTTTATACACCATATCGTAATGAAGACTTATTTTAAAGCTTGTGCACACAAGTATATTCTCATTTATCTCTTATAAAAAATAGTATAATTTGTCAATAATTCAATTGATGAGCATAATAGCATAGATTAGAGTTTCCCAATTTTTTTCTGCAATGGAACACTTTGCAAATCCGGAAATTTTAACGGAACACTTAGCTTATTTTTAAAGTAATTTCTAAGAGTAAAAATTTATATTTTTATCAGATTTATGAACAAATTTTTTTACCGCGACTAACCGTTCAGTTAATCTTGGCAAATGTCTTTAAGCTGACAAGACGTGTCAGCTGGTCAGACAAAAACAATATACCCCATCTCGTTCATGCGTAATGTGTGAGAAAAGATAGTCGTCCGTCTGCACCTAGATTGATCATCACTGGCCTTTCAATTCCGAATTCTGTCAAAGTAGAAGATCTTCAAATATATTTCAGTGTATAAAAACTTTTCTAATTGTCACGGAACACATATTCAGGTTCAGTGGAACACTGGTGCTCCGCATAACATAGTTTTGGAAACCCTAGCACAGATAAATGAATATTTGTTTCATATTTAAACTTATTTATAATGTCAACCCGAGGAAAAAAAACATTTTGCATTTAAATATCTCTGGTGAGGTTATAATATTTTTATAAATTTTTGTAAATTTTGAACAAAATAACACAAGCTTCTAATAAAATATTCAAATTATTGTTATGATCTTAAGTAATCTTTGAAATATCAACGACGAATAAAGTAACTACGTTTCAGTTACGTTATCATGTTATATTATATTTTAAATAACGTTTGAGTAATATATTAATTGGTATTGGCGTTCGATTGAAAGGGAGGATATTTCACCCGCCGGCCCTGGGTAGAGGACAGAGGGGGACTGATTCTTTTTGGGCGGAGGTAAGCAGCTAAAAAAAGTTATCGCGGCTCATATATCATACTTTCCATTATAAGTTATTTTGAAGTTGCGAAATTTATATTCAAACTTATTTGAATATTTATTCGGCGGGAAGAATTGGGGGATTTATCTGCGAAGTTGCCTCCAACAATCTCGGATTGCAGTAATAATGCAAATTTGCGTGAAATACGATGTCAAAGTTGATACGCTTATGAATTTTTTTAGAGAAAAATCACGAACGTTCCTTTTATATTAGCTATATATTAAAGAACTCCGAAACCAAACCGTGAATAGTTATCAAATCAAAAAGTCACAAAGCCTAAACTAACTTACTTCTAAGTTTTCATCATTCTTAAATTACTGCTCTTCATTATTAGTATACTTTTAAAAGCTTAACGAAAGCTCTGCTGTCATTTAAATACTTCGCTTTATTCTATCAATTTTTGCTCTATTCAATAAATTTGAACACTGCCACAACTAAATTTCACATTTGTTCGTTCATAATCCACCACCGAAAACCCTTTTTATTACATTCATAACTCTACGTTTCCTTGCCTTATTCAATACACTCCGTAACAACATCCTGATTTGTACACTAAACACCCTCATTAACTATGTACTGTTGTACATTATTTGTATTCACACACCATCTCTATTCTTGAAACAATATATTTCTTATACGGTTTCGAATTGAAATTTCCAACTTCAAAGTCTACCACTATTGACAAACTAGTTAAACTAAACGTATTAAAAAGGTCTAGTCAAATCTTGAATAGGACAAATTGATTGAAGACACTTGATTTCATTCTCACGCTTGTATTATTTACTATATTTACAATAACAATTATTTTTGTGTTATATGGTCGTCCTGAATTATGGGTATTTAATTAGGTTTTAGCGCATTGTTGACCTATTCAAAAGTGCCAATATTTTGTTGATATTTCAAAATATTTACTGTAAGAGGGCGGTGGCAGGTAAGGTGTGTACACTCAGGTGGCTCGTTCGCGTGGTGCAGATTAGATTTTTTAATTGGTTCTATCCCCTGATACAACCCGCCCCGAATAAATTAGTTTACACTAACACCTACTCTTTATCACCCCAAAACCGCACTTAACATTTTGAAAAACTCCTTAATCTTCTATAAGTTTTTTAGTAATGCCAAATTCGTTTTAAATAGGGTGGGTAATATTTTCAGTTTATATTAAATTTACAACCTGGCTTTTGGTAGTCTTGCACGTTTTTAAAAAAATCAATTATATAAATATTAGGAGTAGCTTTAGATCAATAAGTTTTGCATAATATAATCATTGTTAATATTTCTTCTTTCACTGTGTTATTTACTATAAGTTTCAATTGTATAAAAATACATAATGCTTGTATGCTCACTTTGACATAAGAAACATACTGTGACAAAAACCATATAGCATTTTTTAAGTGCTTATTTTAGTTTTCAATATTTTTTAAATTGATTTGTTCTACTGGTTTGCTAGCTGTCTGGTTCTCCTATAATTTTTTTTTATGCCATATTCGCTCCCAAAGTGGAGCTTTTGGATCTATACAGTGTGAAAATATCTACTCCGATAGTGCAGTATATGGAAAGTGTGAAAACGTCTTGACAAATTATTTTTCACGAGAATCGTTTATCAAATGCATAAATAATTCTACAAAATCTTCTCCTTCAAATGTAATATTCACTTTGGAAGTATATTATTTCTTTTACGAGAATACTAAATGTCATAAACAGTTTTCACCGGCAAACTAAAATAATGTCATACTTTATATTGAGTAATCTCTTCATTGAGTTTTTTGTATTTAAATGGTAGTTTGTATATTGTATAAGCACATCCCCCATCAAATGTTTAAGAAAGTTCCTACCCAGGTATATACAGTAATAATTACTCGTCTATTAAGTTTACCTATACGATCATAAATAAAATATAACACACAAAATGTACATTATGTAACTAACTGATAACAAAGACAGGAATGCATAATATTATCTGAGGCGAACAGGCCATATAATTGCTTTTCTATTCTCCCACCGTTTTCGCAGACACGGGCGGATGCGATTTATGATCGGAATTATTTCCTTGTTATTTTATTAAGGGGGTGTCGCGGGGGATGCTCGGAGTTGGGCGCGGGAGCCTGAGAAGGGAAAGGCTCGCGCCCCCTTTTGATAGTCTAATTTACTTCTGTAATTACTACGCCCGCTTAACCGTTTGAGAACTGGTTAATTTTAAACAGAATTTACCTATTCTGAGCAATGACACTTTCAAAATTATTTAATAGGACATTATTGCTTACTTGGGTATGTAGGCTCCTTCCTTTTCAAATTATCATCAACGAAACCATTTCAAGTTTAATTAATTTATTACTTTAATTTTTAAATACAAACGTTAACATTCACAAAAAACGATGGTTGTTTTTACTCTTTAGTAGAGCCACATCTCAGTTTTTATTAATTAAATAATTTAATTTATATTTTCTACCAGGATAATTATTTCTTCGTCGTCAATAAGTCCACTTATTTTAAATATAAATACATTATTAGTATCGTTGAAAGTTCCGTGGTAAGTAAAATAGGTTTATTGTAGATCTATAAACATATATTTTACATTATATTAATCGTTTTAATTCCTAATACGATTATATAAGTGTACAACGTGAATACTTGCTGGCGAAAAATGTGGCCAGAAGAAGTCAATAGAAAAATATTACAGAATATAACTACTTAGAGACAGTTAACATTTATCGTGGTATTGATGGAGAAGGATTTGACGACCTGGATATTCAAGATATCGAAGAAGTATTGAAGGAAATGTAAGATGAACCTACTATGATACTCAGGAAACAGTTGTAGCGAAGCAGCCACACGCTTCACATTGAAAACAATAAATGATTTATTGGATTTGTTAGCTGATGAATTAGAATATGGTTTTATAGAAAATGAATCTATAGTGGAAAGATCAGATTTCGTGGATCAAATGTCAGTCATTTACTCAATCGAGCAATTAATTTATTTTTTCGGATTTTTTCAACTTTAATGTATATTTGTTAATCTTTCAATGATTCTTGCTTCTTTAATATTTAATACCGACATGAAGTGACTTATATAATTGTGTATGCAGTGATTTTACAGTAACTAGAAGCTTGAATCCATTTTTCAGACTGAAATTTATTGCTTTAAATGAAAATTAGATGATTATTTTATTACGTAAGAATGCATGATATATCTTATCTAAATGTAAATGGTATAATTGTTATATAACTTCATTCACCTAAAGGGAAGACCTTTGGAATATTCTGAAGGTGTTGAAAATGTTACTTTATACGTGTTTGCCTACACCTGACGTGAAAGCCCAGGAAAGTTTTTAGCGAATTTTCTGCAGGGCTGAATTTCTAAAAGGACTGAAATTCACTTCCCAATTAAATAATAGCCTTTTAAGGAAAAAGGGTGTGATTAATGTAGGTACATACCCAACCAATCTACGTAAACTGGGGTGCTTCTTTCTTCTATAGATACTTAAATTTATTCTCACATTTTTTGTATTTATTCTAAAATAGTTAACAAAAAATATTATATATTATACTACATCCAAAATTCATATTAAAATTTTAAACATCTGATATCTCCTTCATTTCTATATTAAGAACACGTTAAATATTATTTTTATCATCGTCTTCTTCTTTCTTATTCGCTCCCTAGGCGGAGCATATGGCTACCATGTACTGCCTCCAATAATCCCTGTCAACCACAAGTCTTCTTGCGCCGTTTATTTGTATCACAAGAAAAGAAAAAATATTGCTGTTGTAGAAATGTTATTTTATTTTAAGTATTTTACTCAGTTTTATAAACGCACCAACAAGCAAATATTAAATGGTTTCAATTAGATTTTAATCAAAATATTTTCATAGGGATTTTTCTTATTATGATGATAATAACTTCTTCATTGTTGATATATAGTTCTATAAATATTGGGATATAAAGTTTTTTCTTATGATTATAGTTTACGTTTACACCTTTAGCGGAGCATGCTATTGTGTCTATGGACGGATTACGTAACATAAATTTTGAATATACAATTTTGGTAGAGTTAAAATTTTATTAGTCTTCAACGGCTTAAAAAATCAGTTCATGAATACGTTCAATAATGAAACATGATAATAGATAAATTATCAAAAAATGACGTAGATTTATTAAAGTAACTTTAAATGAACATAATTTGTAATGAATGAATGCACTTGCATAATAAAATATCCATAAAATTCATTTATTATACATGTACTGCAATCTAGCGGCGAATAGCACAAGCGTACGCAAATACTAGATTGATAATCCCGTCGCCACTCCCATAAATCTTGAGGGTGGGGCAATGAACTACATCACATACCTGAGATCGTTTCGCTTAAAGCCGCAACACATTATTTATTCCTACCAGATTCCAGCACCCAACAAAAATCCAACTGGAATGTTTTCTCTAATTATATATATTTGATTGCTATTAAGTTGAAAATGTAAGCAATAATAATTTTATTTCAGCTCAATAAAATAGCATAAATTTATTGTATGGGTTATCAACCACGCTGAAATCAATTTAGAATATTTTATGGTTTGTTTCCTCGCTAATAAAGTGACGTTGTTCAGTTATCGGCCGCTAGATGGCACTGTCAAATCGTAAGACCTTAAGCGGTAGTAACGCTCTCGTTTAAGTGCGGTTTTATTGGGAACTAAAAATAAAGAGACTTGCCGTACCGCGGGTCGTTTGATGTTTATGGCGCCATTTTCAGTCAGTATATCGTACAGTCCTCCACAGAGGATTTCCCGGCTTATTTTCGAGCAACCTTTAAGCCTTCTGATATTATTTCGGAATTCTTTTTTCGTTCTTTTAGTTATTTTAGTTATTCGGAATGACGTTCAGTTTTTAATTCCACTAAAGTGTGAATAGTTTTTCTTTCTAAATTATCACGCCATTTTAATGAATGATTTATATGTTGTTAAAATTTAAAAAAAAAATACACATAAATAATAAATCTTGCTATTGTATCGAAATGCAACTTATTTTTAACGTTCATTAATTTCTTACACTTTGATAATTTAAATAAATAATATATAATATATACTAGGTTTATTAAATTCTCATACAAAATAAAATAATATGCAAGCTGTCGCAAATAGCTGTTAAATCGTTATTCCTTAATTATCTCTAGCATAATATATTTAGTAGCGTCATAATCTGAGAATGCTATTGATCCTGGTTTGAATTCGGCATTTTTAAAATTTTATTTTATTTCAATTAATTGCCACATATCATTTATATTATGGTTTAAGTAAGTGGTTTAAAATATTGTAAATACATATCTTATGTTATCCAAGGACGAAGAAGGAAAACTGTGGAAAAAATCCTTTCAATTCAGACAAGTGCCTTCAGTGCTGCGTCGTAGGATACAGGCACCCTTGTGCAAAAAAAAATTTAACCCAACTATTTATAATTATTATTTTGTTTCCCCGGTGGCGTAGTTAGTAGCATGCGTGCCTAGCAATCCGGGGAATGTGGGTTCGATCCCCCATCTGTCGGGTTTTAAAAATCCGAAAAACGCAGGACTGGATTGGATGCCTATTGGGTTGAGTAATTTACTGCTCTTTTGGAGTGGATATGTTCACACTGTGTAGATCCATATGCTCCATGTTGCAAGCGAATATGGTATATATAGAAAAATATATACGTTCACTGATTTATATCTCGCACATTTTAACATTCTAGCCGTTTAAATGTATTTATGAACGTATCTTATATTTTTATAGTGTACTTGTTTTCATTGTTCAAATATTATTTTGAAAATACTGCCAAAAGTATTTATTTTTTCCTATAAACAGAAGTCCTTATGCGGTGCACATTGTGGACATTAGGATAGCACGGCCCTGAGTACCTTTATAGCCATTATAATTATGAAACAGTCATAAAAAGAGGTTGAACACGCCTTTAAGAATTTATTTTTAATTCTCTATTTTACTCGACTGTCTTGGTATGGAGTTTTTCTTTAGTATCCAATACCATATTGCTTCGCGATCTATACAATGGGATAACTAATAAAAAATGTTTTATATGATACGTTTTCCAAAAAGCATTTATTTCCCATTATTATCAAAGCACCCCATCCTTAGGTGAACCGTCTCATCTAGTTCTAGCTATTTTATTAATCTACCAATTTCAATTCAATTCTTCCATCTCTCACCCGACCAAAACATCATTGTTAATAACACTTGAATTGTACTGTGTTCGTAGATAAAAGTTCTACTCATCAGATATACTAACTTTCGAATTACTCATTTTCAATATGTTTAATTAATCATTTACATGTTATACAATGACTTAGAAAATTTTATTTTATTATTATTTTTTACTTTATGCCGAACCATGCCTTAGACCATATTATATACATTAAATGTATTTACTACCCATAAATTGAGTAAAATATTCTTTTTAAATTAATAATAATATTGCTTTTAAATAATATATTTATTAAAGTCTTAGTTGTCCTTGTAGCAGAGAAGTTAACTATGTACCTTGCATGCGAAGAATGTTAGTTTGACTCCTACATCAGTTAAATGCAAAATGCAGTATTGGCTGCTCATTGGGTTGAAAAACTATCTGGCAACCAATTATCGTGAAAAATAATCAACCAAAACATGTCTTTACATTGCGAAGATTCATACACTCCTTCGTAACGGATATATTTGCACTGTGTATATCCATATGCTCCACTTTTTGCGTAAACATGATCCCATCAAAGAATCCAGATGCACTATGATATTTTAATAACTCTTTAAAACACGAAAATATTATTGAAACAATCTGTCAAGGTGGCTCATCGTGATATCGTGTGAAAACAACATTCACCCGTTTTTTCTATCAGTTTTCTCTCATCACGTTGACGATACATGCCTGTAATGGCTGGCAGGAACGGCCTCTGTTGGTTACTCGGTTGTAAAGTAGAAGCGGCCTGATTTAATACGTTTCATTTTTGGAGGTGGCGTTTTTCTAACAGCTGCGTGATTTCTGGCGATAACTTAGCAGAAAAATTATTGCCGACGCGTATGTACTCGTACGTACCGCGAGAAAAAAGGAAAGTTGTAATTTTTTTATAACATAATTTTATTTTTTTGTGTGAGAGGATTTTTTGAATTGCCTCGCGCGAGAGAATAAATAATATTGTGCGTGCATGTAATACTTTATATACAATTTCCTGCGCAGAATTTTATAAATAATTGGACTACTTATATTTTTGACAAAAGCCATCTTAAATTTCATCGATTACATACGTAGAATAATTTCTTACGACCCATTAGAAAATTAGATTTATTATTTTTGTTGTGGGAATTTACCGTCATTAATATTAACTTAAAATAATTTAACACAGTCTACCACCAATCGTTATAATTTTGAATGGCTTTCACTGATACACTTACAAAATATCATATCTAAAATCTCTGTCAACCTTTCGAAAGAACACTATGCCGCCCCTCGCCCATCATCTTATTCTTCTTTCCGTGATGAAAAGACCACAACAGCTTTATCAAATATCAAGTCTTCTCAAAACTACAAATAAATTGTATGTAATTGATAACAGAACATTGATCTCATTGATTCGGCAAATAACCAGTCTATATGAAAATGTATTTACTTTATTATAAGTACACTCAAAGTTAATATTAATTGGAGGTATTGGAATATCTATGTTGGAATGAAATGGTTATGAGTCCTACAAAAATGAGGTAAATATTCTAGATATAAAATAATTAACTTAATCGATATTCTATTTAGTTCAGATCCTGTCGTTCCTATTGCTGTTTGATGGCAGTCTCATATAGCTTATTCCAGACTTATGGATAGTTTCATTTCTATTAAATGAAATTTTATGGCTTTCACACAACTTGAAGAAATCAAGATTTATAGCCCCTAAAAATTACGTAAGTTGTAAACTTAAGAATCTCTTCAATAGTTTCTTTTTAACATTCTTACCTGTTGTAATAACTGTAAAATCATTTGAATGAGCTTTTTTGCCAAGCTCTCAGTCAGTTTGCAGCTTTTTTTATTGTCATTTCCGACCTCACCCAATCTTTTGTCCCGATTCACGGGAAATTACGCAACTAAAAAGTCGAAAAAAGCTTTCACAGGCAGTCATAAAATTCACGAAGGACAAACTGACCCCATATAAAAACGATTTCACCGAACAGAACAAACAATACACTGTTTTACGATCGTGCTTAGAGAAAAAGAGAATGCATTTTATTGTTTACATTTTTTTTTGAACTTTTACACTGCATCCATTCAAATGCACAATGCAATGTTTTCCTTATGCTAAATGCAAGAATGTCGAATTGAATTTGGTTCACAATAAGCAACTCAGATTAAAGTCGTGTTTTAGCTTGTAAGGTCGTGTTTTATTTTGCTGACAGAATTAGTATTCTCTATAAAGAAACTTTAGAGTCCAACAAAAAGTTATTTTCACAAGCTTATTTCAGCAAACTTAATTTTCAAAAGCTAATTTACAGAAGTGCGTTAAACAAACTTATCATGTGGGTGTTTTAAGTGACTGTGATCAAACGAACATAAAACATAATTACATTAAAATAAAAATTTAGATACTCTTCTAGTTATATCACTCATTGGACCAATAAATAATTATCTTTTATATATTTAAAATTATATATTGTACACATTTTTAAAGAAGTCCAAATTTCTGATTAGAGTTATTAATCTTCTTCTTCCGTGTTCGCTCCATAAGTGGAGCATATGGACACCACGTGCCGCCTCCAAGAATCCCTGTCGCTCGCCAGTATTTTTGTATCCTCCCAGGTCATACCTGCATCCCGTAACTTCGCCGAATATATTCTATAGATAGTATTTAGCGGCCTTCCGAGACGTCGACGACTGGTCAGCTTAAAAATAAGCAAGTCTGGTTCAGAATTTCTTGTGGCATCCGCAATATGTGGCCGAGAGTTACTAATATATTTTTTAAATTAATGGTTCAAGTGGAAAGGTTAAAAGTGTTGATTTATCTAATTTTTTTTATCACACGTTTGTTATAAATGTGATATTTGTGATTAATAAAAACTAATCAATTTTTAATATTGTATTACGATTATTCTGCATTTTCTCTACCGTTCTCGACCCTGTGAATCATATTTTCTCTAACTTCTGTTACTATTTCGTGAATACATTGACCTCTACGTCCATCTTTTATAAGTTGTGTCTATCTGATACGGATGCCCAGATTTTCTTGACACTTTCAAAAATAAACGTCGAATCTCTCTAATAATGAACCATGTAAGTTATTTTTATATTGTATAACATATAAGCCATTACTTCTAATACAATAATGTACAATATCTCATAATAAACAGTCTCGTATGATAACTTACAATATACTCGTACATAATACTTATTTAATCAGTATAACAAAAGTATATTCGTCTAGCTTAGCATTATAAAAAGGTTATAATATATTATATATACGTAGTTGCTTGTTTTTAGTGTGTAGATATATTATACTAGATACGAATATCAGGTTTGTGTCTACACAATATTTATTACGTCAAAGAACAAAAGTGTTATAAAACTCATTTATTTTGTTATCAAAATTACCACCGAAAATTCAAATTTAATATAAAAACTTCTTACCTACCTGTTAAACATTCTCAAACATTTATTTTCAATCTGAAAAATAAAATCTTTCATGAAAAATCGCTCGCATTCTCATATCAGGGAAAAGTTTTTCTTACCTCGGTTTTCCACTGCGAGGCTGAGCCAAATGGTGTTTATGGCAGTCATAAAACGTCGGCCACCTAGCGGCGCCCGTCGGCAACGTGATCGACTAACTCGACGTTACATTTTTCGACATTACCTACTGAGATTTCTTGATCGGTATCTAGGGGAAAATATTGGCTGTATTGGGGTAAATAAAACATGGCTTTCTCTCAACCACTTGCAGAATATATGTATTCTTATTTGGTGTTTAACATTGACCGCTTAGTTAATCATTTATAACAATTTATCGTTTATTACTTTATAATAAAAATATATCTAATGGCTTATAGGGATCGCAATATGTATTTATAAGTCCTCATTCTGGTAAAATACTTCCTTTTATTGTACCTTTAACTGTTGATTAATTAACATCTCAGAAGGCTTTCTTAAAATACGTTCATTCGTTGATGTTTTCATGTGAATTTTAATAATAAATTGTCATCAATCGATAAGAGTTAATTTATGAATGAATAATATAAAAAAATTTTTTGAGCGTTTTTATTTGAAGTTTGAACAATGAAATTCGTTTATTATTCTAAGATCCCTTAACCCTTTACTGTATATTTATTTCTTGTTTTAAAGTGGCTTGTGACTAGGAAACATATTTTCTTTAAACTCATAATTTTCAATAAAATCTAAATGTCGCAAATATGCAACAGTACCATGCAACAAGGCTACATAGCTATATATAGCTACGGCTATAAACAGAATTAAAAATTCACAATTCAAAGTTTGAAAAAATTACAATAGTATAGCTTTAATTTACTTAATTACTCAATAAGGGTTATACATATATAGGATATTGCAAAAAACAATCTATTTAATTTCAAAATAATATTTTTTCCGCGAAATTTCGAAATGTCCGACTGAAAATGATTTATTTCTCAAAATATCCAAATTATGTCAGTGAAATAAGATTTTTAAAACAGCATTTTAAGTACCAAAAAATATAATATGAAATAATTTACGTGGATAATACTTGCTGTATCGAAATAGTTCTAAATGTCGCATATTTACGACACCATGCAGTTATTTGTACTTAGTTAAGATATGTTTATAGGAAAGAACCTGTTATTAACTACTAATATTTGAAAAAAATATTTGAGGAGTTTCGTGACAATTTATCTTGAGTAAATTAGAGAAAAGAGCCTAAAATGTTTCTAAATCTGATAATATTCGTACTGTAACACCAGGAAACAATATAAAAAAAATACAAAATTAAATGACTGCTGTTCGCATTTTCTAAGACTTTACTATCATTAAAATTGTAGAAAATACGAATATTTTCCTGCACGATATCGATGCTATCGCATATTTACAAAAGTTCTTAATATAAGCCTAATAATTCGGTGGCTGCAAGTCGTAAAAATCGTTTAACGATCCATTCACAGATGGAATTAATGCAACTATAAACAAATAAAATCCACGAAAGTATCAAAATCAGACTATCACATAATTTAAAAAATTTACGATTAAAAAATACCTATTCATGACGTTTTTACTTTTAATTTATTTAATTGAGTTATAAGAGAAGGTGTATTCAAGTTTTTTAAATATCCATTTAGAAATAGATGAATACTTTGAAGAAATACAATCTACACGACAGTCAAATCTGTTCGGTAATATATATTATTATAATGTTTTATTTGATTGTTGTGATATTGTTTAATATTTAAATGACGTGTGTGAAAGATTTTTTTGTTTATTTGCATTAATTCCATCTGTGAATGGATCGTTAAACGATTTTTACGA
>JAGVSQ010005439.1:0-17738 GCA_022683975.1 Rhyacophila evoluta
TCCATATACTTCTCTTTCTGAGTGGATATCTTCACACTGTGTAGATCCATATGCTCCATGCTAGGAGCAAACGTGGTATAAAAAAAATATATATTTTAATATACTTTTTTATAATCATATTTATATCGTGCTGATAATGTATTTAACCAATAATTTGTGATATTACAACATGTATAAAAATAAATAAATAAATATTTTGTTTTGATTGTCTCTCTACTAAATTATGAATTATGATTCTCCTCCTCTTAAATTTAAATCATTTTGAGAGCAACCAAAACGTAAAGTTGTAATTAATTTCCTACTGCATAGTATAAATGTAGTATATTATTTAGAAATATTATGATTTATTTAAAGCTGTCTGCTTAAATCTAAAATCGGAATATTGACAAGAAAAAAAATTCGATTATTGAACATTCTGTTAATAATACTGAAAAGAACGTATTGTCATTTACCTCGATACTGCCATTTCCCGTGTCGATGGTATAACAAATGGTTCGCATTCTTGAATCAGATGCATTTCAGAGCCTGTTGATACTTTAATCTATCACGTGAAGCAAAATTCCGTTCTGCAAGGAGCCCCGGGGAATTTCCGCATGACTAGCTTTTTCCACACACGGGATTCAAGTAATTGAGGCATTAATATCGATTGGTTGACATCCTTGCAACTGCTTTGCAAATAGTGAAATAGTTTTTGAAATTCTAAAAGCTCTGAACACGTGACGTAGAAAAATAAATATTAATATCGAATTTCACGTAAAATATGCAAATGTAAAATCTGAAAACTTTAAGCGCTGATGTGTGATTGACTGAAACGAGAAGCTTTCAAGTTTTTACACATAAATAGTTTTTGAAATTTAAACGACTCTTAATTCAAAAAGATGGACATAATATCAAATTTACATCGTTTCTCTTAGCTTTTGCAAAAAAAAAATGCGCCAAGCGTGCTCATTATATTTTCATTTATAGTTTCTATTAAACTAAAATAAACATTACATATAAGTATTTATTAAATGTACAATATGCGTGGATAATATTATAAATAAAATAAAATAAAACTAAATTATTGAATAATACTTTCATGTTTAACTCTCACAAACTTGCTTTCCCCTCTACCACCCGCCACGTCTACACACCCGTTATGCTGGCGTATATTATCCCGTAACGAACGTAAGGCGCTATTCATAAGTGCCAAAAGTGTATCAGAAGGAGCTTCCCAAGATCCTAGTTGGCGTGCACTAGATTGTGCGTGATTCCTATTCTAACTACTTATATCCTGTTAATATCTAGCCCTATTGAGAAGATACCTTATCGTTCGCCGTAAGATTTTGCATTTTTTTTTAAAGATAGAGAACTATTATTCATAGAAAGCAAGTCGCAATGACCGACCGGTCCAACAAATAGTTAAACCGACTTGAGAAGCTCTTATCTTTTAATCTATCAATCCATGATTCGATGAATGGCATCCGGCATTTTACCACATAAGCAAGTAAGAAATTATATAAGATCAAGCTGACAGGGCTGCTTAAAGTGCCAGAAACTTTCTTCAGGTGTAGCTTCCTAAGATCTTAGTCTGTGTGAACTAACGTGTAAAATTGTTACTATTTTAATTTAAGCTGAATAATACCGAGAAATATCTTAATAAAATTAATAAAAATACTTAATTTTTTTCATTTTTAAAATTTCATTTTAGGCGATCATATTTTTGCAAATAACTCGAAGATTGTTTGTCTTAGAAATCAAAACGCTCAGTCAATTTAATCTATTATCGATTATAAAAAATATGCAAAGCTTATCTCTTTAAACAAAAGCATCCAAACATGACAATGATATGAGTATTATGGTCTATTTTCTATTTATTTTTTCTTTATTAAGAGTTTTTCATATCGTAACGGCTATTCATGAGATTTCGTGAAACACTTTCTGCAAATGCTTGATGGTTAACACAGTGAGTTATTTATACGAAATGTCACAAGTAATTTGCAAATTTGTTTATTATCATTACTGTTAAAACACATTTGTTTGCCACTAGCCATAGCAGTCATGTGTATTCATGAGCAGAAAATGTAATAATTACTTGATATGGCTTGACACAGCGATTGCGGATTAAAAGCGAATCGTCAACTGCTTGTAATAAAATCACATGTGGTCGGAACATGCGTCGCATGAAATGTGAACGAGGGCGCATATTTACACGTTACGTTTCCTGTAATATTTTAGTTTTCCGTAATGTGTATGCCATACACATAATAAAAATGTAAATAAGTATTTGCTTAGTAAAAAATGTTTGAAATTAAAAAACTTTTGCTTGCAAAAATTTGTAAATTTAAAATAGTTGTTTCACATTTCATACTAAAAAACGTTATGAAACAATTTTTCACTAGAATTACTTTCAACATATTTTTTATTATAACATATAATATGCATTATGTATTGTGTCAATTTAAAATCATCATACAATCAGAAACTTTGGCATTATCATGTTCTTACGGTGAAGTCACTTTTTACGATACATTTTGTGTTAATCATATTTTAATGACCTTCATATTTGTTTACGTCAATATTTGCTTTTATATTGTGAAAATTAAAATGTATTACTAAATTATAATATATTATGTGTGTAAGCTTCAGAGGGAAAGGTTTGAATTAATTAATAAATAAGCTACTTGTGCATACAGATTTAAAAGAAAGGTGTTGATGAAGATGAAGATGTGAAGATGCCCAGCAAGTAAAGCAATTGGCTGGTGATCAGTTCTCGTGAAAAAACTCTTTTCAGATTAAGAATATTTAAATAACTCATTGTTATAGATAATTTCACATTGAAATTTTTTTAGATGGAAATGAAACTCTTTGATTGTAACACTATTTTTATATTTCTTAGTGTATCTAATGGATTATTACTTGTAAATCTATTAAAAGTAAAAGTCATAAAAAATAATAAAATAAAATACAGGATACTTTAGATATGAAAATGATGTTTATATCAAATTTGAAAATATAAAGAGATATACAATTTACTATGATATTTTCGAAACTGAAGATGAGTAAAAGTTATATTATCGTAAGTATTATTTTTCTTTCCCGTATTTTTTTCAGTTCAACTTAAATATTGCATACAAGTTTATCTACAAAAGATGTAAAGATGACAACTCCAGACTCATGCAAAAATCACAAGCGCAAATAAAATATATAATAACATATTAAGCTCTCTATACAATAAATGATATTCCGTATTGACATAATATTAAAATAGAATTCTGGGAATCGCAAAAATTTTCCTTTCGTTTCCAAAATTATATCGCTTTGATATATTTATCATGATACGTATAACCAGGATGGATTTTCAAAAGTGACTTGTCATTTACCACATATATGAATGGTTTCGACAATACCCCGACCAGATGTATTGAACACAGTGATTCTAGTTTTATTATCGTATCTTATGGTAAGTAATACTTTTAAGGGACTGATTTCAGGTTGGTGGCCATGTTGGGATATCGATTTAAATTTCCACATATATTTACAGTTAGTTTATTTAAATCCATAACGTGAATATCCAATGTGTTAAATGATTTACTGAATGTATTCGTTTTCATTTTCTCATTTTTTTTCAGATGAATGTTTAAATTCTAAAGATATTTACTTCACATGAGTCGTCTAAGAGTTAATTTAATTAGATTAAAATACTTTGTAATTACTTTATATTCCCATTGAAAACTTCGATAGCATATAAATTCTATAAAGAGTTTTTTTTATTTTATTTTTGTATTTGATATTGATCGGAAAATATTTATACATAGTCCTCAGTTGCTGATTGATAATCACACGCGTTTCAGTACCAGGTATTGTAAGTTCAAATCAAGTAGCTGTAAAAATATATTTTTTTGAAACAAAGATTCAAGAATGCATGGCCAATGGGGTGAACGATTAGCAGTACACCAAATAATTCACATTCTAGATGCACATGGCTAATATTACGTATATAATATGATAACTATACAATCATCGAAATTAAAATTATTCATAGGTAAATTTATTTTGTGTTACTATAAAAATGAAATTGATAAAGCTGTGAAATATTTTTATTTCTTCTTCGTCTAATTTTTTAATGTCTTTTTATTTGATTTTCAGATTTCCTCATTCAGCATCTTCAGACTTCACAGCCTGATTATTTCATCTAGTTCAAATATTAAATAATATTTTAGTTAAAAAAAGAGTAGACATTAAAATTAATCGTACATTTTAAATTTTCAAATAATATATTTATCAAATGTATGACAAAAAAATAAACTGGTGTTAAAATATGCATTTAAATATAGATATATTTATATGAGATAACTGGATAGATTCTACAAGTAACAAATATTTATCAAAATACGTTTACAACACCTGATGTAAACAAATAATTATACAGTTTTCAAATATAATAATGACAATGTCTAAAATAATATATCACTCAGAATGTTATGTAGGCAATCTATTGATCATATGGCTGGTTGGATATCTAAGCCTTTGTCCTTTGCGATATTTCTTGGATGTATCTAAATACAACCTTTTGGAGGAGCTTGACAATATCTCAAAGCTAATAATTGGTCTGCAGTCTATGATTTAATAGTTGAAATAAATTGGTTTTGATCCTTACAGTCTCAGGTAATATGAAAGAGTGTTAATATTACTTTCATATTTTTCAACATAAAATATCTTACCTTTTTTGACTTATTGAAAGTGTTTTCTTTCTTGAATATTTTATTTGAGAAATGTTGTGCATTTGACTGGAATCAGTCTACATATATTGTTTAATATTTCATTATTGTTTCAAAAATATAAATGTATGCATGGATATAATATATATTCTACATATATTCTGTAGTTTTCTTTCCCAAGTTGATAATTGCACGTGTTTTGCAATGAAAATTGAACTTCAAATTCTGCAACTGTATTTTGAAATAAAGACAAGATAACTATTGATTTGAGTGATTGGTTGATTAGTTAGATAACAGATCGACATAGAAGAGTTGAGATGAATTAATTTGAATTAAAGTCACCTATAAAGCTAATTTGAGTTCCAGAAAGCTCTATCAGCTACCTTGTATCCTCACATGCTATTCCAGTATCCTTTAGTTTCATCAAATTTGCTCTATGCACCTTAACAGTTTATTTATTTAAATTGTAGACTTTGTCCCAGAATTGTTAAATATACGTTTTTCACGCCTCGAGTAAAATTTGTTTTATGTGGGTTACTCCCTTTTTACTTTCTGCGGTCAATATACAAAGGTAAGTTCCACAATAATCTTAAGTCAGTATATCTTCTTCTTCTTCCATATCCGCTCCCTAAGTGAAGCACGTGAATACCACTTGCCGCCTCCAAGAATCCCCGCCAGTATTCTTGCATCCTTCCAGATCATACCTGCGTCCTGTAACTACACCGAATATATTCTATAGATAGTATTTAGCGGCCTTCCGGGACGCCGACGACTGGTCAGCTTAAAGAATATGCAGGTCAAGTTCAGACTCTTTTGAGGCATCCGCAATATATGGTTGAGCCAAGTCCGGCGTCGCAGTTTCACTTTCACTTTGTCAGTATATAACTGACTAGAAGTTTGGGTACCAAAAGATAAAATTAATTTTGTAAATAACGTTCCTTATAAAAGTTGAATTCTTGAATAATTTTGAATTTCAAATTATTTTTTATGAACAAGTAGTATAAACTAATGATATTAATAGTGTTGTTTTTATTTGTTATTACATACGTTTAACATGCGATAAATAATTTAAATATTGTATAAATATTTATATTTGATTGAGCAAGGATTCCTTTGCCAGGCATATTTCAATATTGGGACAACTGGTCAAGACAGGGGATAATAAGTGATCCTACGCCAATTGTATAAAAGGGATCGAATAAAGCGGACTCACGAAATAGGTTAGATATACAGGACGTATTTGCATACAATATATTCATACAGTTGAAATTCCAAAGAAGCGAGAAAACTGAAAAAAAAACTTTCAGAGAACTCGCATTCAAAAAAATTTGAGTCAGGCAAAAAAATCAAACGTGTCTACCTGAGAGACTGACTGACATTTTGCTTAATACAAGTACTTAATACACTTAAATTTCGTCTTTGTTTTGGTTTATGGAGATATGACCTTGAAATAATGAGTTATTATTTCTGTCTCCCTCTATATACGTTAATTATCCTAGCTGTACGCCAAGCAAGACGATCACATTTTAATGAGGACTAAAATGAATTTTTAAATCATGAATGTATTCGATAATTTATTTAGTTGTTCAATATTTGCATTTAAAGTGACATATTATAATAAAAATATGGGATATTATGGTAACACTGTAATTTTAATATGGTAGAATAATTATTTTTTAAATTATAGACTAGCTTATGATATTAATATATATAACTTTTCAAATGTTTTTTTTTGTATATTGTGACGCCATGAAAATATCTCTTGTAGTATATAGTCGCACACCATCGTGTCATTCCCCTTGCAACAAATTCAATTTAGGTAAAAAAAATAGCAAATTTTACATGAATACGTTTTTCAAACCAAGTAGAAAAAGTATTTCCGTATTCATTTTTATATTGTTTCGTGTAGATAAAATGCACATTTATGAATAAATAGCTAGGCAAAAAACACGTAATACAAAACAAATATTATTTATGTTCATAGCATTTTGTATCAAATATTATAAAAAATCATTTTTATTTTAGTATTTTTTTTTTATTTATGATTCAGTCGTAAAATTCCTATCTACCATAAGTGCAATTTCAACCAAATCTGAACTAAATATGAGGTTTTATTTTAGTCTCTAATTAAGATCATAATGAAAGGTCCATAAGTTCCCAACGGCAATAAAACAAAAAAGTAGTTTTGAAAATTATTAATTAATAGTTATCATCATAAAAACTCCTAAAGTATAAATAAAGCATATATTTAGTTTTAATCTAAGCATCCGTAATCCAATAACAAAGAAATAGATTTTTATTATTAAAACAAAGTCACAAAAAAGCATAATCACCATAGAAATGAAACATATATCTCTTTGCATTGTCAAGACTAGAGTTGGTAGATTTTTTTGACAACAATCAATTGTCAGCTAATCGCTAAACTCATTGTGTCTCATCTTTGGATATTTAAAAATACTGCAGTGGTGGGAATCAAACCTGCCATATCCGGTTCTGGTTCAATTATTTTAATTTTTTGATTAAAATTAATTAACCGACTAAAATTATTTCTGTCCATACGTTATATAACTATAACTAATTAGTATTATACACTTGTATTTATTTATGTATACCCAATTTTACAACTTTAATTTTAGCTTTAATTTCATATCAAAAGAATGCTAAAAATATTTTTAGTCCATGAAAAAAGTTCCATTACTAACCTAATAGAGGCAGCCATACATTTATTTCAAACACGCTCCAAGAAATATTTATTTATTGTTACATATACGCAAAATATTCAATTTGAAAGTATTTTTTACACGGTGAAATATATGATAATTGGCCATGCTAGAATAGTTAGCCATTTCAACCTTCTAATTGGTGAAATAATATTTAAAATATTATTTTTCTCGTGTTGTTTGCCTTGAAAACCTCCACCTCCATTTTCTTATTACGTAACGTTAAAAAATAGTACCAAGCAATAACTAGTTTTTTTTTCTTTTCACAAACATATTTTCTTTTATTGAATTATTTCTGAAGTATTTTAAAGCATATAATTTAATATCTTTTACAAACGTGGAGAGCGAAAAGTGTCTTAGTTCATCCATCTACATTATACGTTTTTATACTGGCACGTTTGATAATCATTTGGATATAATTCATTTGCCAAATAAATTTTATACATATCGATTGTATAAAGAAAAAGAACGTGATATTTAATGATTTTTGACCAAAACGAGCCAAAATGTTGGCACTTATTAAATAGACACAACTTTGAAGTACAAGACCAAAATTGGTATTTTAAATACTCAGTTGGCTATTAATTTGACAAGCGAACTTTTTTCATCTGGTCTGAGAGTATTTTTTACAAGAGTCGTCAGTCATTTACTCAATCCTATAAGCGTCTGGCCTTGAGTTTTTTTGTAATAAATTGACAGATACAGGAATTGAACCCGCGTTCCTCAGACACGAGGCGTGCAACCGGATCTGTCGGCTGCCAATTAGTAAGTTAGTACTTAGTTAGCTTGTTAAATATTATTTTTGTTTTTAATTTATTTTACTATAGTAGGAACTATATATAAAATCAAAAAATCAATAACGGTGTAATCAATGGCTTAGTTTTTATCTATATTTTTAGTAATTAATATTTATGCTGTTTTTTCATATTTTAAATGCATCTATCTAAAAAGTTGAAGTATACAAAGAAATATTTTGACGTTCTTACTTACATACATTTATGTTGCGAGATCTTGCTAATATACATTATGGTATGATTGATAGGCACTTACCTATCCATCTTAAAGGAAAAGCTTTTTTATACTGTTGCATATACGTATATAAACACATTTTAAATATATCATAGTACACAAACTGTGGAACAGAAAAAAGATGTAACCCATACAAACCAAATTTTACATGAGGGACAAAAAAGTCTACTTAATGTTTTTGAGGCAAAGTCTAATACGAAATAGACACAATCTTGAGTAATAATATAATAAGCTATGTACAAAAACCAATGAGATCTATGGGGTGGAAGCCCTTTTACCTGGTCGAAAATTTGACACGTCATCGTTTTTTCAAACTTAAAAGCTAAATTGAGATATTAACTTGGCATTTACAGCTTATACCCTTTTAGTAGAACATGTATTAAGTTGTATATACTGTGGTTTTTTAAAAAAGCTATTTTAAAAAATCTGAGAGTTAAACTTTTTTCCATTCCACAGTCAACATTATATACAACCGTATTAAAATATGATTTTTCCGCATAACGTAACGAATATATCTTGCTTTATCTTAAGTAGTTCCGCTAAAACTTATTTTACATACCGTTTATAATAAATATAAAAGTGAAGCTTTTAAATCATATGATGCTTCATATGATTTAAGAGACATTCAATTTTTTATTGTATGATGGCCGAGTTGATAAGAGGGTGTCTTTTGCTACGAAATGTATACGTTTGAATCTTATAGTTGCGAGGTTTCAAAGGCTCAGTAGACTCAAAAGTAAACAACTGGTTATCTTCATAATGTGAAGGACATGGCTTAATAATTATATCGCTACTAGATTTACTTTAAATTAATTGACAAATTGATGACAAAAATACTGTTCACCAATCTATTTGAGCCTGAAAGAACATATAAAGAGAATGACACTTGAAATATTTACTGTCTTATGAGCTACCGATAATTTTGAAGTTTCTAATTATAATATTGTCTAATTTAAAATAAACCAACATTATTACTTTAAGCAGGAAGGTTTTTTCACAATAAAGCTTAATATTAAGATAGCTTAACTGTAGTAAAAATAATTACTATGATTAAATATAATTGATTAATGAAAATTAATTGACTATATACTATGCTAACTAAGGTCTTGAAAAGCTCTTTAAGGATTATGTTATTACTTAAGTTAGTTATATAAAGAAATATGGTAGTATATTTCTAGCGTCGACATGTCGCCATGTGGTGGATGGTGAAGAAGAAAACATGTTTGTTAGTTCAGAAATTAGCTACTCTTGATAAGGATAAAGTAACCTGTTGTTGTCAGAATCAGAAGCCAGAATTCTTGAATCTAGGTTAACTAGTGATTATGAAAATATAAAATGCAATAGGTATATTAAAAGTATTTTTGAACTCTACACGTATCTGACTGTAAGGCTTTTATTAAAAGCTTAACCACACTTGCATGAATCATATATTGTCCCATTTTTCTCGAGAAGTTTGGAAAAGTTTTAACTATTGTTAAGTAGATTCAGAATTTTAAAAGTTCTGGTTTAGATTATTGAAAACCCGTGTGATTTGCATGACGCAAAACCGACGACAAAAACATTTTTATCGTTAGATATAGTCGTCGATATCACTTTTCTGTTTACTTTTTAAAAACTTGTACATAAAAATTACTATTATATTCAAATCAAATACAATGATAATTGAAAAATATATAACTTCAGATTAATAGGATACAAAAGTATTTATTATTCATGCTTTTTCTACTCTCTGTAAACTACTGTTTAAGCCACAACAAAAATATTTTGTGCTACAAGCACATACTCTTAAGTTGTCTTGCTATTATAAATAGAGACATCATTTTCGTAAATTAAGACATTTATAAAGACTCATAACACTACTGGTCAATTTAGCAATAGGTAATTAAAAAAAAATATTTCTTATTTGTTTAGACAACCAACCATAATTGTATACACCATGATAAAATCTATAAATGCGTTTCCTCTTTTTCGTCTATATCTTCTTAATACAAACACATACCGTAATTTACGATATTGATACGTTCTTTAAATATTTGTTTAAGTATTCTTAATATAACTTTCAAAGACTTTGCTTGCACTAAAATGTGTACGGTTCCAGCTATAACTACTATCTGTTAATATCAATTTTTTTTAAAATGAGACTTTCTATCTCATCATAAGATTGTTAAATTATTTTAGATACTAGAAAAGTCTCAATGGTTGACTGACTAGCCCGAAAAATGGTCAAACTGACTTGGCAAGTTTTTCTATTTGAACCGGTAAATGAAGACACTCTCCGAGGATATATTTAGTCTTCTGTTATCCACCGCGTAAACAAATAAGTCCTCAAGCTAAAACAGTCGAGTTTCTACCCTAATTACTATCCAAATATTGCGAAATGTCTGCTAATATATCAAATGAACAAAAGATACTATATTGTCATTTTAAAATAACAGCTAAGGTATTAAAATTTAAATAACTTTCAAAATAGTCTCTTAATCTTCTGTGCAAATTCAAGTGATTAAAAAAAATATATCTCTCGTTTGCTTGACATGTGAATTAATATATTTCTACATACATAGTTACAAATTCTCTTTTGATTATTACCGTAGTCGTTCCTGCCAGGTACTTCATCATATTATATTCAATTAGGAAGTAACTGTATGGCATTTATGTCTAGTGAACATCAGGAACAGATGCTTGCGGTGAATTTTGGTTATAATGAGGTTTGATTCTAGAATACATATATTCATATCATGGCAGATCTTACAAACTACGTACAATCTCGACGATCATGCGGTATTGGTTTAAATGTATTTATTTTGACAGGTATGATGTCATATTATACCAAAAAATAATGTATGAAAGATCATATTGTATAAAAATAATAAAAAATACAAATCAATCTTGTGAAATTTTATGAAACATCCGTTTATGTTTGTTTATATGCAGATTTTGTTTAAATTACTCATTCTTTTACAGTAAGTGATTTTCACAATTTTTCCGCGTTGTTTGATTATGTAGCTTTCCATAATCAACCTCAATGTATACTTATGGCAAAAATAAAAAATCAACCCTGGAATTGCTGCAACAAATATAAGCTGATTTATTATCACACTTTAGCATAAGAGGTAAGCAATGAAAGCATTGGCTGGATAAAGATGTCAATGACCATCGTATTGTCAGTTGGTTAGGTTAGGTTAGTATAAAAAAGATGGAAAACTAGCAGCTAAAGATGAAACAGTTACTTGAAACTAATGTACATAATATAGTTTAATACTAAGTATTATATTAAAGTTAGACTAAGAAATTTTTACTGACGAAAATCTGTGCTTAATGTAAATCAACTTATTATTCAACAAAAGCTAGTCCTAAAATAAAAAAGCTCACACTACATGCTGTTACTATAGACAAATCGATTTTACTTAATTATTTATATTTTTCTCTCTATCACTAAAATTGTTATAATCTACGTTTTGTATTTTTCTTTGATGTCAAAAAATAAAAATATACTGGTTTCATTCTATACTTCTCTCATCATAAAACAAACACGTCACTTATGGTGAATCGATAAATATCACGTAGGGTTGTAATCTTTACAAATTGTGGGTTACGGATATGAACCACTTTGTCTTCATATATATACGAGTGCAACACGTGTATTTCTTACACCAAGAATACTTTATAATAAATCCTAGTCAATATATATATTAAGATAAGCACGGAAATATTTTTTTCTTCTCCGATTTTTGTCTTCCCTGATTTATTTACATTTGTTATAAAACAAACGTTTTATTTTTATTTCGAAACCAAATGAAAGTCTATGAGATTTATTCATAAAAGATGAAAATGTTTCTAGTACTTAAATATTGTATTCAAATATTACAAAAATATTTCCCATTGAAATATTTCATATTGGATAAAATTCGTTATATAATGAATATCTACTAGTTACGATTTCGATATCAACGTAGTTCTTTTAAGTTTCAGAATCCTTTATTTTTTATTTTATTATTTCGTTGTCTCAATTGTCTTATGGAAATAAGTTTGAGGCTTTGGCCCAAAAAAGGTTTTTTGTTTGATGATACGTCTTCAATATTTCTCGTATCAGATTTGGATATTTATAAAAATATTCGATGGTCGTGTACATCTAAAAGCAAATCTAAACAGTTTTAGATTTATTAATTTCATAATAAAAACATTTACCATATGTTATAGTATGTAAATTATTATTGGATATTATTTATAAAGCTTGTAAATATTTCAAAGTATATTAGCCTAAAAAAAATAGAAATTATTTCTACACAGATATTTACGATACTCATAAATAGAAATACAAAACGGAGTAAAATATTTTATTTATAATCAAAATTTTAATTACCAAATTTGTTTTTTAATCGACAAATCGATACGTAATTATAATTATAGCTAATTTTTATTTACTATAAAGAAGAAACACTGAAAATATCATGAAATATTTTTGCAGAGCAACTTTAAGTAAAATTAAAAGACCTGAGAAATTACAAGCTTAGAAAACAGACAAAAAGTCCGAATTTATGTAAAATCCACCACCCTGGCTTTTTTTTTCATCATCTGTTACTTATCTAAATTCATTGCGCAGGCGTATACCAGGCGTAACGAACTGATTGATTCTTTAAATTGCCAGAAGTATCTCATGAGCACATTGACGTTCACTAGATATTGCTTGATTTCTATTATAATATAAATAATTATACCCTGTTAATATCTATCATTGATGATAAGAGACCTTCTCGCTTGCCGTAAAATTTCGCAGTTTTTTTTAAAGCTAAAAAAATATCCTTCATGGAAACTAAGTTGTTATACCCGATCAATCCGACAAATGGTCGAACCGACTTAAGAAACTCTTGCCTTTCAACCAACATATGGTAATACTACCAGAAAATGTGATTGGCATCCCCTTTTTTGCCACATAAGGAAATATTAAATTCCATCAGACCAATCTGATAGACTTTGAAGACAAAACAACCGTGACCGGTTAAGAATCGGTAATCCTTCACTCTGTGTTGATCTATTTGCTCCAGTTTCAAAGTGAAAATGGTAAAAAAAAAGCTTTATTTTAGTCGATTTCTTATAATAAATCATTGTTTCAATTGTAAAATTAACTAATTAACTAAGTCCTCTTAATATCTAGGCTTGTTGATATAATATCTTCTTAACCGCTGTAGGATTTATTAAATGTTTTAAAAGCTAGAAAATTTCCAACGTTGTGTGCTATCGACAGGACGTATTTAGATTTTTTAAAGGATGCTGACATGATTTAGAAGAATGCAAATGACTGGCATAAAAATTCCGAAGATGTCACGTATTGAAATTTGACCAACGTATTTTTTTAATAAATAACGGTGAGTATTTTCAGCAGTGATTTTTTTTATATAAACCGGTGACGAATCTCTTGACGAATAAATATATTGCGGCGAATTATCGGCGGACAATATTGCTGCACTCAATTTTCACAGTCAAGCCACTCATACCTTATTAAGCAATTATTTGCAGTTGTTTCCAAGAAATATAAGAAATGATTATTCGATACCTTGACACGTGTAAACATGAAAAGAAGTAATTGAGAAAATAAAGCGTAGTAATTTTTCTCAAATAATAACATGAATGGAAAATAGCACTGAAGAAAATTTTAAATCCCAGTTCGACTTCTATTATGTGAGACGTGAGCCTAAAGCTCCGCGGGCAGTCCAGGTTATGCGGCACTGCGGGGAAGTGTATTAAATTTTCTGAGTAGACTACTTTTATATACATGTGTTATTATTGAAAATGTTATTAAGTTATTTAAATACAACTTTTTTCGGCTTACAAATTTTATCAATTATTGATATTATATTATTTATTATATTATATTCATATTAAAATACATCGTTATCGTTCTGGAAAAGATGCAATTCTATAAAAATAGTTATTACATAAAATAGCTTAGACAGCGTATGGGGAAATAATAACTCACTTGTATATTGTGAGAAAATTTTAATAAAGGATTAAAATATAATCATTATTAGGATGTCAATTAAAATCAGCGGATAACAGTTTGACAGGATGTACAAATCATATGTTATTATTTAATAAATGTTATTATTCATTTTGGCTAAGCATGGAATTAAGTAATATATTAATTGAGTATAATGAAAAATCTCTCCCTGGTAGCGTAGTTGGTGAAGTAAGCACTTTGCAATCCGGGGAATGCGGATTCAATTCTTCATCTGTCGCATTTAAAAATAAATCTAAATATGCAGGACTAGATGCCTATTAAGTTGGGCAATCATCTGACAAATAATTCTCGTGAAAAATAATCAGTCAAGACCTCTTCACATCACGAAGATTCAGTTAATCCACTTTCGGAGTGGATATCTTAATACTGTGTAAATTCATATGCTCCACTTTGGAAGCAGAAAATTGCAATACTCGTGTCTGACTAGCATACAATTTTTTTTTTTATTTAAATATTACATTATGTGAATTAGTGAAACTGATTTTGACATAGATATGATTTACTTTTTATTTTTCCGTCTCTTTCGTTGATTACACACTTCATCTTTAAAGTACTTGTTGTTAGCTTGTCTTCTCTTCTCTCCCTACGTCATACTAACTTTTCGTAATTCTATCAAAAATACATATTAATTTTAGCGACGCTATTTATTTTTTAAATTTGATAGGCAATCCTGTTTTCAAGTTGAAAAGCTTAATTTAGCTGCAGTCGATATAATAAAACGATTTTTAAAACATAGAAAAACTACGATCAAATTAACGTTAAATATGTTTAATTTTTCATTTTCTATTTTCATAAGCAAACGGCGTATATTATAATTTAACCAAATTAATTTTTAATCGAAAGCTCTCTCTTGAACTTGGCATTTTTCACCTTGGGTCAACCACCGTCTAAAGGATAAAAGAAAAAAGGATACTCATTTATCCCAGCAGCAAACTTTATAGTGTAAAGAACTTTTTATCTTATACTGTGTGAAAATAAAAACAAAGTATTATGAAAATTCCGCTGAAGTATCAGGTTAGTTACAAATAATTAATACGTAAAAATTCTTTATATAACAACAATTTAGTTAGATGAAATTAAATAAAGGGTTTTAAATTATAACCTCTTAAATTATACACATTCAAAAATTATATAAAAAGAAAATACACGTCACAAGAAATTTTCTTAAATAATAAACAATAACGACGTGAAAAGACTTCTATTTCTAGATCAACCGTTTGTTTATCATATTTTAAAAATAATCACTGATAGTTGATAAAAGACAAACATCATTATAAACAGGCAAGTATTTAAATAAATTATTGATTAAATGAACAAAATTAATTGAAATAAAAAAATTAGTTTCAATCTCTTCCAGACAAAACTGAGTAACTAACCTAGTAACAAAAAATGAATGTGATATGTTTCTAAATTCATATTCTCGCGTTAATATAAAAAAAATGCTAGAAAGTATTATATTACAACATTTCTCCGCAAAAAAAATAATTCTTCTAATATATAAAAGATTTTTTTTGTTATGGTAATACCTATTTATTTCCTATCATATGTTTTCACATTTACCTCCATTCTAAGTATAGTTACATTTACATGGTCATCGATATTTTTTTCTACGAGATACAAAGAAAAAATATTTATTATATGTAATATTTTAAGATATTTATGTTTCCGCTAACTAATGTATTATATTACATCAGTAGGATATAATTTTGTATAACAAAACATAAAAAAATGAAAATTAGAAGTCAAAATATAATATCAACCTTCGATCAATGTTGACAACACGTGTCATACATCTGTTAAATTTTTCAGGATGGCCAAAACACCTTTTTTTTAAGCCGTGTTCGCTCCCAAGCTGGAGCATATGGATCTACACAGTATGAAGATATCCATTTCGATTGGAGTATATGAATCTCCGTAATGTGAAGACGTTTTGACAGTTTATCTTTTACGAGAATCGTTTGTCAAACAATCCAGTCCCGCATTGTTAGATTATAAAAATCCAACACCAGATGGGGATTCGAACCCGCAATCCCCAGATTGCTAGTCGCCTTATGAAGTATTAAATAAAATGATAAAATAACAGCCAAACAAACAATTTTTCCAGCCGTTTTCCGATATTTTCACTTTCATTTCCTTATGAATATTTTGTCAATTATATCCAAAGTGCGTTATATAGAGATTTTACTGTACTTGTAATAAAAAAGAAGAAGAAAATTTATGATAAAAATATGACAATCTACGGGTATGTATTGATTTCTAACGAAATACAAAAATCAATCTGACATTTTCATATTTCACGGGAAATATACAAAAACCAACTGTCATTCCATTTTACGCAAACTATTCTATTGCTAAAAGGTTTTACCACTTTTTCAGATCACTCCAACACAAATAGTTCTAAAATATCCACTTTGCTTTATTTCTTTTACAACTTCTTACCCTAATAAACATCGGCTTATCTACAAGGCTTGCATGAAACTCGAACGAAATCCCAAATATTTCTTTTGTGCGAGAGAAAAAAAAAAGAATATTCGAAAACAATTTTTATTTCATAAATACGAATTGTTATCAGTATTAATGGACGCAATATAAAAAAACGATTGAAATAGTTTTTGATACTTCTTTTATCACGTGTCTATACTAAAAATAATAATATAAATTGTTATTTATAAAAATTATAAAGTTATTATAACAAACTCACATCAAAAGATCTCATAGAAGCTGTTTGTGTATGCATTAAAAAAATTTTAAAGTTCAAAGCTTCAAAGTGTAAAACTTGTTCTATAGAGCTTTAAGGCTATGTGACCCAAACTACTGTATTATCATCATCATCTATTCTATATCATATAAATCATAATTATTCCAAAATACGAATTAATAAACCACTCTCCACTCCATATATTCACTTTAATTATTCCACTAGCAAAGCTCTTCAGTCAAGCTTAAGTAACTGATAGTAGATTTGAGCATAATTTACCTCTATAGACCATGACTTACTTATCCAGCACTAGACCTTATATTTTTTGTGCCAGTTGATTATGACGAAAAATCTTGGATCCTGTTTTTACTGAAACCATCAAAACAATAATTCACCAGCAGCGCTATCTATATTTATGTTTGATCAATTATTTTAAAGAATCTGTATCTACTCCTTTTCATAGTCTTCTTCTTCTTCCATGTTCGCTCCCTAAGTGGAGCATATGGACACCTATAAATAGTACATTCTATAAATAGTATTTAGCGGCCTTCCGGGACGCCGGCGACCGGTCGGCT